>JAACNH010000959.1:5787-36804 GCA_019447015.1 Hymenochirus boettgeri | reverse complement strand
ACATTGGATAGTGGCTAAGAGGTGTTATAGAACGCCCAGTAGAGGGGTCAAAACAGCATTGACATGGCAGACAGTTTGGTGTCGAACCCCCCACCTCCTATTAGGCTTGGGCCTTGTAAAAAGAAAGTAGAAGGAAAGAAAGAACATGAATACCAACAGTGAGGGAAAGGAGAAGGAGGGAAGAACAGGTCATCCCATATGTAGCAGGGGTCTCCGAGAAATTAAGAAGATTTTAAAAAAAACCTCGTATCCCTGTCTGCTTTAAAAAACGAGCAACACACTGAGGCAGCAATTGGTACATCCGAAAGACCCAATACCGAAACACAAGAAAAGCGACATCATATACGCAGTGCAGTGCAGTGAAGACTTGACACTTGAGAAAGGACCTAGACTGTCGTGGTGTGCACAATAAATGCACTTTTTTTAATAGCAATACCTGTGGGGTTGTCTGAGTTTTTGGTTGCTCTATACTACACACTTTTATTAAGAGTGACATCATATACGCAGTGCAGTGCAGTGAAGAGTGACATCATATACACAGTGCAGTGCAGTGAAGAATGCTCTGATTTGTATGTGGAGGAGACCAAACAGCAACTGCATCAGAACGGCCAGCACAGAAGAGCCAATTCCTCGGGTCAGGACTCAGCAGTGTACCTGCATCTTAGGAAAAGGACATACCTTTGAAGATTGTAATGTAACATATTGGCAAAAGGAACGTGACTGGTTCAAGAGAGGTGTGAAGGAGGCCATTTATTTTGAAATAAAGAAAACCAAGCCTTAAATAGAGGTGGGGGTTTCGACACCAACGTTCTCCATTGTACAATGCTGTTTTACACCTACTCTGGGCGTTCCCTATAAACACTCTTTGCCACTATCCAATCCCGCCCTTAACACCTGGCTGTGATATGCTAATTGGGATTTTCCAGGGTACATAATTGCCACAGATTGTACAAGTCATTCTGAATTGAGAAAACCAGTCGGTGACTGCGAAACTATCAGAACTAAACTTCAAGTCCAGTTGATCTAATTGAATACAGATAAACCCTTTGAAAAGTTCATCATCGGGTTACAGGTAAAAATTCCTCCCTGGCTCCTGGGATTGTCCAACTTCATTTCATTCTAATTTTACCATTGGGCAAAGGTCTCTAGTGTCAGCCGGTCTTGTTCAAACCCCTAAAGTGAGTGAATAAGTTCAGACCCTGTAACTTGTCATGTGATTTCTGCCTTTAGGTGGATGATGGAGCCGAAGGGGAAGTTTGCTTGAAATACAAATTTAAAGATGAGATCTTCAGCAATGTTCTTAGACTTCAACTTACACCCGACAAAACAGAAAGGTAAAAATATTAACCTAAGTGATTTACGACTGTTTCAACAATGGGGTACTGGTTAATGACTGGTTACTGGTTAATAACGGGGTACTGGTTAATGACTGTTCATTGGTTAATAACTGGTTACTGGTTAATGACTGGTTACTGGTTAGCAACAGGGTATTGGTTACTGGTTAATGACTGGTTACTGGTTAATGACTGGTTACTAGTTAACAACGGGGTACTGGTTAATGACTGGTTACTGGTTAGCAACAGGGTATTGGTTACTGGTTAATGACTGGTTACTGGTTAATGACTGGTTACTGGTTAATAACTGGTTACTGGTTAATGACTGGTTACTAGTTAACTACGGGGTACTGGTTAATGACTGGTTACTGGTTAATGACTGGTTACTAGTTAACAACGGGGTACTGGTTAATGACTGGTTACTGGTTAGCAACAGGGTATTGGTTACTGGTTAATGACTGGTTACTGGTTAATAACTGGTTACTGGTTAATGACTGGTTACTGGTTAATAACTGGTTACTGGTTAATGACTGGTTACTGGTTAGCAACAGGGTTTTGGTTACTGGTTAATGACTGGTTACTGGTTAATGACTGGTTACTAGTTAACTACGGGGTACTGGTTAATGACTGGTTACTGGTTAATAACAGGGTACTGGTTAATGACTGGTTACTGGTTAATGACTGGTTACTGGTTAACAACAGGGTATTTGTTACTGGTTAATGACTGGTTACTGGTTAATGACTGGTTACTGGTTAACAACGGGGTACTGATTAATGACTGGTTACTAGTTAATGACTGGTTACTGATTAATGACGGGTTACTGGTTAATGACTGGTTACTGGTTAACAACAGGGTACTGGTTAATGACTGGCTACTGGTTAACAATGGGTTACTGGTTAATGACTGGCTACTAGTTAATGACTGGTTACTGGTTAACAACGGGGTACTGGTTAACAGTGGGGTACTGGTTAATGACTGGTTACTGGTTAACAACGGGGTACTGGTTAATGACTGGTTACTGGTTAATGACTGGTTACTGGTTAATGACTGGTTTCTGGTAAATAACGGGGTACTGGTTAACAACGACGTACTGGTTAATGACTGGTTACTGGTTAATGACTGGTTACTGGTTAATGACTGGTTACTGGTTAATGACTGGTTACTGGTTAACAACAGGGTACTGGTTAATGACTGGTTATTGGTTAAAAACAGGGTACTGGTTAATGACTGGTTATTGGTTAACAACAGGGTACTGGTTAATGGATGGTTTAGGTTAACAACTGGATACCCCAAGGCTCAGTCAGTAAGTGGGTTTTACGTCTATGGGGCTCTGCCCCTGGCTGAACTTCTTTGCTGTGTTTTTAGCCCTCCACTTCATTATCCAGTGCTAAGTCTCACACATCACGTGGGTTGACCCGCGACACACAATGTTTATGTACAGCCTTTTAGGCCAACAATCATGCCGTGTATGGGCACTTTGTCAACCGAAAAGGCCCTCCAGTCAGTGGTAATTGATGATCTGCTTGCCGGATCAGGTAACGAGCCCCAACTGAGTGGCTTTATCAGATGACAAAGTGCCAACACACAACACAATTGTCGGCCGAAACGCTGGTGTCATACACATAGTCCAGGCGATGCATGTTGTTATGCACCATTAGTCAGCCCTCCAGTTCATTAGCCAGGGTTATCAGCCCTCCGGTTCATTAGCCAGTGTTATCAGCCCTCCGGTTCATTAGACAGTGTTAGTCAGCCCTCCAGTTCATTAGCCAGTGTTGTCCTCCCTCCAGTCTGTCATCTTAAAGATTCTTCAGGGTGTGAACTAGCTTAACACCCCCCCCCCATCAGGCAGCAGCTCTAACACCCCCCAACCAGGTCCTCCCACCAGGTAGCAGCTCTAACACTCCCCCCCAACACCCAGCGCAGCAGCTCAAACACCCCCACCCCACCCCACCAGGCAGCAGCTCTAACACCCCCCCCCACCAGGCAGCAGCTTCTAACACACTACCCCCCACCAGGTGGCAGCTCTAACACCCCCCACCAGGTAGCAGCTCTAACACTCCCCCCCACCAGGTAGAGGCTCTAACACCACTCTACCCGGTGAGCAGCTCTAACACTCCCCCCACCAGGTAGAGGCTCTAACCCCACTCTACCAGGTAGCAGCTCTAACACTCCCCCACCAGCAGCAGCTCTTACACCCCCCCAACCAGGCAGCAGCTCTTACACTCCCCCCCCAACCAGGTAGCAGCTGTAACACTACCCCCCCACCAGGCGTCAGCTCTAACACTACTCCCCCTCCAGGCTGCAGCTCTAACACTACTCCCCCTCCAGGCTGCAGCTCTAACACCCCCCCCACAGGCCTGCAGCTCTAACCACATACCCCCAACCAGGTAGAGGCTCTAACCCCCCCCACCAGGTAGCAGCTCTAACCACTCCCCTCACCAGGCAGCAGCTCTAACACACACACCCCACCAGACGGCAGCTCTAACACTACTCCCCACCAGGCTGCAGCTCTAACACTACCCCCCCACCAGGCGGCAGCTCTATCACTACTCCCCCACCAGGCTGCAGCTCTAACACTACCCCCCCCACACCTGGCGGCAGCTCTAATACACACACCCCACCAGAGGGCAGCTCTAACACTACCCCCCCCACCAGGCGGCAGCTCTATCACTACTCCCCCACCAGGCGGCAGCTCTATCACTACTCCCCACCAGGCTACAGCTCTAACACTACTCCTCACCAGGTGGCTGCTTTAACACACACACCCCACCAGGCAGCAACTCTACCATTCCCCCCCACCAGGTAGCAGCTCTAGCACCTCTCAATCAGGTATCAGCTCTAAACCCCTCCCATCCAGAGGCGTCGTGTTTAGGGGCAGGGGGGATTACTGGTCCCTGGAATCCCCCCTTTCTGCCTGCTCATTGCAGTCTGCTGTTCTGCTTTTCCTGGTGTCCATAGACTGTTACATAGACTGTTACATAGACTGTTACATAGAGTGTTACATAGAGTGTTACATAGAGTGTTACATAGAGTGTTACATAGAGTGTTACATAGAGTGTTACATAGAGTGTTACATAGAGTGTTACATAGAGTGTCACATTTCTGGGTCCCCCATAACGCACATCAACTCACACTTTACATACCGCACAACATTTTAAAATGTAAAGGAGGGACACATGTGGAGAAGGTGCCCACTTTAAGACCACGCCACTTTGTTTAGATTACACCATTTAAGAACCATTATTCCATTTACAGTTGCTGCAAACTGTATGATGTGGTTAAAGTATTATTTCACCAAAAAGTGAACTATTCAGTTTTTGCATCATTGTGAACGGGAGGTAAGCATTGCTCCTTTCCTCACGTTTCCTTACCTATCCTTTAAGATTACAGTAAACAGACTAATAAACGGAGTGCTGACAACTACTGGCTTATTAACTAGAGGGCTGACACACTGGCTTATTAACAGAGGCTGAAACACTGGCTATTAACTAGGGGTGACACATAGTAACACAGTAATAGAGGGTGAAAAAGACTATGTCCATCAAGTCCAAACTTTTTTGGGAGGTGAATTACTTCGACTCAAAATGGCAATTGGAAAAGTATCCCTGGATCAACCAGACTACAGAATATGTATTAATACAAGTAATTCTTCAATATTATATAGTATCCCCCCCCCAACCAGAATACAGTATATGTAATATTACAGTTATTTCCATATTATATAGTATCCCTGTACCCACCAGAACTTACCAGTATTACTGTATTAATATCAGTAATTCAATATTATATAGTCCCTGTACCAATCAGACACTACGTTATGTCTTCATACCAGTAATTCAATATTATTAGATCCGGTACAAACCAGAACTCAGTATATGTATTATACCAGTAATTCTCAATATTAATAGTATGCCGTACCAAAAGAACTACAGTATATGTATTAATACCAGTAATTCTCAATATTATATAGTATCCCTGTACCAACCAGAAACATAGTATGTATTAATACCAGTAATTATCATATTAATAGATCCCCCTACCAACCAGAACTACAGATATGTAAAATACCAGTAATTCGCAAATTTATAGTATCCTGTACCAACCAGAACTACAGGATATAGTATTAATACCAGTATTCTCAATATTATATAGTATCCCTGTCCAAACAAAACTACAGTAATGTATTAATACCAGTAGTCTCCATTTATATAGTATCCCCGTACCAACCAGAATACAGTATATGTATTAATACCAGTAAATCTCAATATTGTATAGTATCCCTGTACCAACCAGTACTACAGTATATGTATTAATACAGTAATTCTCAAAATTCAATAGTATCCCTGTACCAACCGAACACAGTATATGTATTAATAGCAGTAATTCCAATATTATATAGTATCACCTGTACCAACCAGAACTTACAGTATATGTATAACTACAGTTAACTCTCAATATTATATAGTGATCTGTACCAACCAAGAAACTACAGTATATGTATTAATAACAGTAATTCTCAATATTATATAGTATAGTATGGTATTTGAGGTGAATAAAGACATACGTCAATCCAGTCCAACCAATCTAGCAATATCCTCATTCCTGCCGAAACTGTTGATCCAGAGGAATGGCAAAAAAAACCACCAAATTTATGAAGGGGAGAAAAATTCCTTCCATGACTCCAAGTGGCAATCGGGAAATTCCCTGGATCAACTCTACTTTATGTATCAATACAGTAATTGCACATTCATTCGTTTGCAAGAAAACATCCAGCTTTTTTTTGAAAACTGACCAATGAACCTGCCATTACAACGCACTGGAAGACAGTCCATAGGCCTTCCGTTCTCACAGGTGAAAAACCCTTTCGAGCTTGAAGCCTAAACCCTTTTTTCTTCAAGTCTTAAGGGTGTCTCGGCTCCATGTCCTTTGAACTGTCTTGGTGAACAAGCCCCAGATAGTTATTGTATGGGGGGGACGGGTTAATGTATTTATACCACAGTAATCACTATCCCCACGGCAAGCGGCCTTTTCTCCGAGTCGTAATAATGATGTAACTTTTCAGTATCCCTGTACAACCAGAATCTATAGTAATGTATAATAATCGTAACTTCCAATATTATAGTATCCCGTACCAACCAGAACTACAGATATGTATTAATACCAGTAATTCTCATATTTATAGTATCCCCGGTACCAACCAAGAACCACAGTATACGTATAATACCAGTAATTCTCAATATTATAAGTATCCCTGTACCAACCAGAACTACAGTATACGTATTAATACCAGTAATCTCTAAATTATATAGTATCCCGGTACCAACCAGAACTACAGTATATGTATTAATCCAGTAATTCTTAATATTATATAGTATCCCTTACCAACCAGAACTACAGTATATGTATTATACCAGTAATTCTGCAATATTATATAGTAGCCCTGTACAACCAGAACATAGTATATGTATAATACCAGTAATTCTCATTATATAGTATCCCCGTACCAACCAGAACTACAGTATTGTATTAATACCAGTAATTCTCAATATTTATATAGTATCCCTGTACCAACCAGAACTACAGTATAGTATTAATACCAGTAATTCTCAATAATTATTAGTATCCCCTGTACCAACCAGAACTACAGTATATGTATTAATACCAGTAATTCTCAATATTATATAGGATCCCTGTACCAACAGAACTACATATAGATTAATACCAGTAATTCTCAATATTATATAGTATCCCGTACCAACCGAACTACAGTATTATGTATTAATTACCAGTAATTCTTCAACTATTATATAGTACACTGTACCAACCAGAACTACAGTATAGTTATTAATACCAGTAATTCTCAATATATATTGTATCCCTGTACCAACCAGAACTACAGTATATGTAATTAACCAGAATTCTCAATATTATATAGTATCCCCTGTACCAACCTGAACTACAGTATATGTTAATAATACCAGTAATTCTCAATATATATAGTATCCCCGTACCAACCAGAACTACAGTATATGTAATGAATACGAGTAAGTTCTTAATATTATATAGTATTCACTGGTAACAACCAGAACTACAGTATATGTATTAATACCAGTAATTCTCAAATTATATAGTATCCCGTGTACAAACCAGAACTACAGTATATGTATATACCGTAATTCTCAATATTATATAGTATCCTGTACCAAACCAGGAATACAGTATATGTAGTTAATACACAGTAATTCTCAATATTTATATAGTATCCCTGTACCACCAGAACTACAGTTATAGTATTAATACCAGTTAATTCTCAATATATATAGTATCCCTGTAACAACCAGAACTACAGTAGTATGTATTAATACCAGTAATTCTCAATATTATATAGTATCACGTACCAACCAGAACTACAGTATATGTATTAATACCAGTAATTCTCAATATTAGATAGGTAGCCCTGATACCACAGAAATACACAGTATATGTATTAATACCACGTAATTCTCAATATTATATAGTATCTGTACTAACCAGAAATACAGTATATTAGTAAACATAATTCTCAATAGTATAGTATCCCGTACCAACCAGAAATACAGATATAGTATTAATACCGTAATTCTCAATATTATATAGTATCCCTGTACCAACCAGAAACTACAGTATAGTATTAATACCAGTAATTCTCAATATTATATAGTATCCCGTTACAACCAGAAACTACAGTATATGTATTATACCAGTAATTCTCAATATTATATAGTATGCCCTACCAACCAGAACTACAAGTATAGTATTATACCAGTAATCCAATAGATTATCCCGTACAACCAGAACTACATTATGTATTAATACCAGTAATTCTCAATATAAATAGTATCCCTGTACAACCAGAACTACAGTATATGTATTAATACCAGTAATCTCAATATTATATAGTTATCCTCGTACCAACAGAACTACAGTATATATTAATACCATAATTCTCAATTATAAGTCCTTCACTAGACAAATATGTATCTAACCACTTTAAGCTTTTAATAGTTGCCTCGTACCACACTCACGAGAAGTCCACAGTAACCGTATATGCACCACAGGTATTGTATGCATATATAATCACTATACAAAAGAACATACAGTAACCTATGTATTATATCACATAATCTCAATCATAGATAGTGGCATCCCCTAATCACGAAACAAATTTATCAGGATAAAGCTTATATAAGTGGACACGAGTAATTCTTCCCTGAATCAAGTTCATAAGTATCGACTGCTAAGCTGTTACCTGATCCGAATAGCATGTAGTGGAGTATTAAGGAGTAGCGCAGGTCTCAATTAGTCGATCCGTACACAAGACTCAGTAAGTGATTACAGTTCCATATTACAATACAGTATTTACCCTAATACAACAGAATGCACTTATATTAGATATATACCTCACTTGCCAATTTATATGAGGACTCTCCAAACTGATGAACTAGCTATAATGCTGGACTTCAACTCCATATCTCTCATACCCTTATCACAGATGCGCCAGTTCTAATCTCACCAGACTGACAGAAGCTGATATCCGTAATTGATGTATAGAAGTATCCGTAGCCAAGGACCAGGGTCCAGCCTGTGATTCCTCGTCACGTATACCGTTTGCGGTCCAAATAGAAGTTAGAAGACTATCGGTCCTCACTTTAAGCCTCCATCGCAAGAACCCCATACCACATCTATGGTGAAGACAGTTCCACGGTCAGATCTGGGAGAGGACGTGTTCAGGTTGGCCCCTATCTTTATATTTATGCCATAAGTGACTTTGATCATGGTCTAGACTGAACTTAGGTTGTCCCGAAAAGATGTCATTTAAGTTGGAGCAGCCGCTCTTTACATGAAACTGAATGTGACTGTCTGTCAGCAGATTTGGTGGTATGAGAATCCACGAAGATCTTAACTGTTCTTGGACCATCGCTGTACCCTTAATTCCATAATGTAGTAACTGCTTGTGTGAGGTATCAATGAGGGCTAGCAGGGTCGGCATGAGTGGCAATCAAGGATTGTCAGTCCTATATCAGTATACAGTTTCGGTCTAAAATACGGCCCACTTGCTCGTCTGTCTCCCACACTATTGAACGCAATTTAGTATGAGGTTAAGTATTTTGGTTCTAATAATTTCCATTAAGGCCTGGTCCCTCATTCATCCTATATTTCTCCAGGTCATGTACAGGAACATATTCTAAATTACCGCCACACTTCCGGCCCTTTAATCTCCTCAGCTGAGAAGAACAGGCTGATTGACTCCGGCTCAACCCGTGGGTCCGCAATAAAATCATTTTTACTAAGTAAATAAAAACGGTCTAGATCCAGTCGTATCCAGTCCCTGTGTCCCATTCATTCTCATCGCTGTATAGTAAATGTCTACTAATAAAGAGATCCAAGGGCTTAATCATCGGTACAGGAATTCCCCTAACTTTGTCCATAATCTCCTATACTATGTATCTGCTAGACCGCACACCCGGTCCCATATAATCTCTATTAAGGTAGTAAAAAACAATATACGACTTCCATCTCCGGCATTATTAGTATCTGGAAGTAAAAGCTTGTTATAAACGCTCTACATGGTATTTATTCCTATATTATGATAGTAGTTGTTATCTACGCTTATCCCGGTCCCCATATATATCAATCTGCTGATAATGTAAATTACCGCTCACATGCCCTGTCCCCTATAAGTCCAAATATGTAATGTCAAGGTAAAGCAGATGTGTGTAATATGATACCGCTACGAATCCCTGTGATCGCGTCATTCATTATCTCGTATTTACTTGTATATCTATATAACACTTGCTTAGTTCTAATAATTACCACTCTACAGCCACTGTGTCCACATATTAATCTCCATATTTACTGTATAGTAATAACATTAGTTCTAATAATTACTGCATACATCTCTGTGTCCCATATTAATCTCCATATTTACTGTATAGTAATAACATTAGTTCTAATAATTACCGCTCTACATCCCCTGTGTCCCCACTATTAATCTCCATATTTATGTATAGTAATAAACATTAGTTCTAATAATTACCACTCAACATCCCCTGTGTCCCATAGTAATTCCATATTTAATGTATAGTAATAACATTAGTTCTAATAAATACCGCTCTACATCCCCTGTGTCCCCATATAATCTCCATATTTACTGTATAGTAATAACATTAGTTCTAATAATTACCACTCTACATCCCCTGTGTCCCCATATTAATCTCCATATTTACTGTATAGTAATAACATTAGTTCTAATAATTACCACTCTACATCCCCTGTGTCCCCATATTAATCTCCATATTTACTGTATAGTAATAACATTAGTTCTAATAATTACCGCTCTACATCTCCTGTGTCCCCATATTAATCTCTCAATTTACCTGTAAGTAATAACATTAGTTCTAATAATTACCCATCTACATCTCTGTGTCCCATATTAATCTCCATATTTATGTAAGTAATAACATTTAGTTCTAATAATTACCACTCACATCTCCTGTGTCCCCATATTAATCTCCAGATATATACATGTATAGTAATAAACATTAGTTCTAATAATTACCGCTCTACATCCCCTGTGTCCCCATATTAATCTCCATATTTACTTATAGTAATAACATTAGTTCTTAATAATTACACTCTACATCCCGGTTGGTCCCCATATTAATCTCCATATTACTTGTATAGTAATAACATTAGTTCTAATAATTACCGCTCTAACCCTGTGTCCCCAATTTAATTCCATATTTACTGTATAGTAATAACATTAGTGTCTAATAATTACGCTCTACATCCCCTGTGTCCCCATATTAATCTCCAATATTTACTGTATAGTATAACATTAGTTATAATTAATTACACTCTACATCCCTGTGTCCCATATTAATCTCCATATTTACTGTATAGTAATAACATTAGTTCTAATAATTACCGCTCTACATCTCCTGTTGTCCACATTAATCTCCATATTTACTGTATAGTAATAAACAGTAGTTCTAATAATTACACGCTCTACATCCCCTGTGTCCCCATATTAATCTCATATTTAATGTATAGTAATAACATTAGTTCTATAAATTACCATCTACATCCCCTGGTGTCCCATATTAATCTCCATATTCTACTGTATAGTAATAACATTAGTTCTAATAATTACCGCTATACATCCTGTGTCCCCTATTAATCTCCATATTTACTGTATAGTAATAACATTAGTTCTAATAATTAACGCTCTAAATCCTCCTGTGTCCCCATACTAATCTCATATTTACTGTATAGTAATAACATTAGTTCTAATAATTACCACTCTACATCTCTGTGTCCCATATTAATGTCCATATTTACTGTATAGTAATAACATTAGTTCTAATAATTACCATACATAAAAAAAAAAAAAAAATAATTAATAAAAAAAAAAAAAAAAAAAAAAAAAAAAAAATTACCGCTCACATCCCCTGTGTCCCATATTAATCTCCATATTTACTGTATTAGTAATAACATAGTTCTATAATTACCGCTCATACCTGCCCCTGTGTCCCATATCTTAATCTACAATATTTACGTCTATAGTAATAACATTAGATTCTAATAATATACAGCTCTACATCCAGTGTCCCAACATATTATCTCCATATTTACTGTATAGTAATAACATTAGTTCTAATAATTACCCCTCACATCCCTGTGTCCCATATTAATCTCCATATTACTGTATAGTAATAAATTTAGTTCTAATATTACCACTCTACATCCCCTGTGTCCCCTATTAATCTCCATATTTACTGTATAGTAATAAACATTAGTTCTAATATCGACCTCTCTACATCCCCGGTCCCCCATATTAATCTCCATATTTACTGTATCGTATAATCATTAGTTCTATAATTACCGCTCTACATCCTGTGTCCCCATATAATCTCCATATTACTGTATAGATAAAACATTAGTTCTAATAATTACGCTCTAACATCCTGTGTCCCCATATTAATCTCCCATATTTACTGTATAGTAATAACATTAGTTCTAATAATTACGCTCTCTACATTCCTGGGTCCCCATATTAATCTCCATATTTACTGTATAGTAATAACATTAGTTCTAATAATTACCACTCTACATCTCCTGTGTCCCCATATTAATCTCCATATTTACTGTATAGTAATAACATTAGTTCTAATAATTACCGCTTACATCCCCTGTGTCCCATAGTTAATCTCCATATTACTGTATAGTAATAACATTAGTTTAAAATTACCGCTCTACATCCCCTGTGTCCCCATATTAATCTCATATTTACTGATAGTAATAACATTAGTTCTAATAATTACCGCTCTACATCTCCTGTGTCCCCATATTAATCTCCATATTTTACTGTATAGTAAAAATTAGTTCTATAATTACCGTCTACATCCTGTGTCCCCATATTAATCTCCATATTTACCTGTATAGTAATAACATTAGTTCTAATAATTACGCTCTACATCCTGGTCCCCATATAATCTCCATATTCGTATGTATAGTAATAACAGTAGTCTATAATTTACCGCTCTACATCCCCTGTGTCCCCCATATTAATCTCCATATTATCGTATAGTAATAACATTAGTTCTAATAATTACACTCTACTTATCTTGTGTCCCAATATAATCTCATATTTACTGTATAGTAATAACATTAGTTCTAAAATTACCATCTACATCCTGTGTCCCCATATTAATCTCCATATTTACTGTATAGTAATAACATTAGTTCTAATAATTACCGCTCTACATCTCCTGTGTCCCCATATTAATCTACATATTTACGTATAGTTAATAACATACGTTCTAATAATTACCTACTCTACATCTCCTGTGTCCCCATTAATCTCATATTTGACTGGATAGTAATAACATTAGTTCTAATAATTACCACTCATACATCCTCCGTGGTCCCCATTTAATCTCCAATTTCGTATAGTAATAACATTAGTTCTAATATACCGCTCTACATCCCCTGTGTCCCCATATTAATCTCCATATTTAGTGTATAGTAATAACATTAGTTATAATACTTACCAGGTAGCAGCTTATAACACCCCCACCCCCCACTAAGTGGCAAGACAGAGCTCTTCTATTCAACTAAACACTCCCAGCTCCTCTAAACACTCCCCCCAAAAATAAAAAAAACCAAAAAAATTGGCGACAGACAGTACGGGAGTGGGCGAAGCGGGCGAGTCGAACACGGCAAAAACCAGCGGGTAGCAGCCTTTCTAACACCACCCCACCCCACCCCCCCCACCAGGAGGCCCACAAGGAAGCGGACTCTCTGGACTCTTCTTTCTATCACTCCCACCACCAGGCAGAAAGCTTCTTCGAAAGCTCTCTATAACAACTACCCCCCCCAACCACCCACCAGGGGGGACGCAGACAGCTATAGCAGATCTAAATTTACCACCCCCCGCCCAGTGCTAAGCAAGCCTCTAGAGAGCCCTTTCTACACTCACCCCCAACTACGAGTGGGTTTGTGGTAGGAGCTCTAAACACCCCCCCACCAAGGAAGCGGTTTAATTATAACACTCCACCCAACAGGTAGAAGATCTAATAACTCCCTCCCCCCGCCCCCCTACCCAACCAGTTCTAGAGGTAGTAGTCGGTGTAGATTCTTAGGAGGCTCTAACCCCACCCCCCCCCCAAAACCACACCAGGGGTAAGAGGCTCTCTAAGCCCCCCCAACCAGTAAGCCCAGAAGCTAGCAGCTCTAACGCTCCCCCCACCAGGCAGCTCTAACACTACCCCCCCACCAGGCAGCAGCTCTAACACTCCTCCCCAACACCAGGCAGCAGCTTTAACACTCCCCCCCCCCACCGGGTAGAAGAAGCTTAGAAGCTTATAACACTACCCCACCACCAGGTTACCAGATAGAGCTATTCTACCCCCCCACCACCCCACCAGGCAGCAGCGTTAAACACTCCCCCCCCCCAGGCGGCCAGCTCTGAACATCCCCCCCACCAGACGGCAGCTCTAACAATCTCCTCCACAGGCTAGCAGCTCAACACCCCCCCCCCACAGGCGGCAGCTTTTCTTTAAAACACTCCACTCCACTAGGTAGAAGCCTAACACTCGCATCCAACACCAGGCAGCAGTCAACACCCCCCACCCCACACAGGCAGCAGATATAACACCCCCCCCCCACACCAGAGGCAGCCCAGCTCCTCTAACACACCCCCCATCCAGAGGCGGGGCAGCTCTAACACCCCCCACCAGGGTAGCAGCTCTAACACTCCCCACCCCCCCAACAGGGGTAGAGGCTCTAACCCACTCTACCATGGTAGCAGCTCTAACACGCACCCCAACCAGGTAGAGGCTCTAACACCCCTCCACCCAGGCGCACGCTCTTACACCCCCCCAAACAACAGGCAGCAGTATCACTCCCCTCACCAACCAGGTAGCACGCTCTAACAATACCCCCCCCACCCCCAGACGGCAGAGCGAACACGACTACCCCAACACCAGGACCGGCAGCTTCGTAACAACTAAACCCACCAACAGGGGAGAGGCGCACGAACACCAAAAAACACGAGGGTCGCAGCTCTAACACTACCCCCACCAGGCGAGCGCTCTACACTACCCCCCGCCCCAGGCTGCAGACTCTAAAATCCACCCCACCAGTGCAGTCTAACACTACTCCCCTTTCACCAGGCTGCCAGCTCTTAACACTACTCCCCCACCAGGACTGTCACGCTTCTACACTTACCCCCCACCAGGCGCAGACCTACGTACCCAGGCGTCATTCTACAATACCCCCACCAGGCGTGCAGCTCTAACACTACTCCCCCACCAGGCCTGACAGCTCTAACACTACCCCCCCACCAAGTGGCAGCTTCTAAAACTCCCACCCCCCCACCAGTCGGCAGCTTCTACAACGTACTCGCCCCACCAGCGGCCTCATCTCTAACACTACTCCCCCACCAGGCGCAGACTCTAACACTACTCCCCCACCAGGCTTGCAGCTCTAAAACTAACCCCCCACCCAGGGCAGATCTATCACACTAACTCCCCCACCAGCGGGCTAACTCTCCCACCGGCACTCTAACACTTAATTTCCCCCACCGGCGGCGCTCTTATCAACCTACTCACCACCCATGCTGCACTCTAACACTACCCCCCACCAGGCTGGCCAGCTCTTCTAAACCCTAACCCCCCACCAGGGTGCAAGCTCTAACCCTACCCCCCCCCAGGCTGCACGCTCTAACACTACTCCCACCACGGCCACCAGGCCTACGGCCCCACCAGGTCTGCTAAACCATACTACGCCCCCACCAGCTGCCAGTCTCTAACCACTACTCCCCCACCAGGCTGCAGCTCTAAACCTCCGGAGTCATCATACTCCCCCACCAGGCGTGCAGCTCTAAACCTACCCCCCCCAGATGCGCTCTAACACACTCCCCACCCAGGCTGAGCAGCGACACGCCCCACAGCTGCGCTCTAACACTACTCCCCCACCGGCGGCGCTCTAACATACTACCCCCACCCAGGCTCAGCTCTAACACTACTCCCCACCAGGCTGCAGCTCGACTAACCTAACACTACCCCCCACCAGGCTGCAGCTCTACACACTAACTCCCCCACCAGGTGACGGCAGCTCTTACACTTACTACTCCCCCACCAGGCTCAGCTTACACTCAACACTTACTTCCCCACCAGGCGCAGCTCTAATCACGATACTCCCCACCAGGCTGGACGCTTCTAACACTACTAACCCCACCAGGCGTGAGCTGCTTAACCACACCCACCCCACCAGCTGCACTCTACCTCATCCCCACCAGGGCAGCTCTATACCGCATCCCTCATCAGTGTACAGCTCTAAACTACTCCCCCACAGGCTGCAGCTCAACATAACTACCCCCACCAGGATGCAGCTATAACACTACTACCACCAGGCTGACAGCCTCTAAAACTACCCACCACCAGGCTTGCAGCTTAATACTACCCCACACCCAGGTGCAGCCTAACCACCTACTCCCAACCAGACGGGCAGTCTCTTAACACTACTCCCCACCAGACGGCAGCTCTAACACTACCCCCCACCCGGCTTGCAGTCTAACACTACCCCACTGGAGGCAGCTCTAACACTACACCCCCACCAGATTGCAGTTAACACTACCCCCCTCCAGGCTGCAGATCTAACAATACTCCCCCACCAGCTGCAGCTCTAACAATTACTCCCAACACAGGGCTGCAGTCTATAACACTACTCCCCACCAGGCTGCAGCTCTAACACTACTCCCCCACCAGGCTGCAGCTCTAACACTACCCCCCTCCAGGCCTGACCAGCTTCTAAACACTACTCCCCCACCAGGCTGCAGCTCTAACACTACCCCCCACCAGGCGGCAGCTCTAACACTACCCCCCTCCAGGCTGCAGCTCTAACACTACTCCCCCACAGGGGCTGCAGCTTAACACTCTCCCCCACCAGGCTGAAGCTCTAACCTACCCCCTCAGGCGCGCTCTAAACACTACTCCCCCCCAGGCTGCAGCCTCTAACACTACCCCCCACCAGGCTGCAGCTCTAACACTACTCCCCCCACCAGGTGCAGACTATACATACTCCCCCACCCAGGCTGCAGCTCTACACTAATCCCCCCACCAGGCTGCAGCTCTACACACTACTCCCCACCAGGGCTGCAGCTCTAACAATACCCCCCACCAGGGCTGACAGCTAAACACTACCCCCCATCAGGGGCGGCCGCAGCTCTAAACACTACTCCCCACCAGGCGGCAGCTCTAACACTACTCCCCCACCAGGCTGCAGCTCTATCACTACTCCCCACAGGCGGCCAGCTCACACTACCCCCACCAGGCGGCCAGCTTCTACACTACTCCCCACCAAGGCTGCAGCTCTAACACTACTCCCCCACCAGGTGCGCTCTAACACTACATCCCCCACCAGCTGCAGCTCTAACACTACTCCCCCACCAGGCTGCAGCTCTAACACCACTACCCCCCCACCAGGCGGCCAACGCTCAACCCACTAATCCACAAAGCGGCAGCTTTCCAGAACACTACTTCCCCACCAGGCTGCAGCTCTATCCACTACTCCCCACAAGGCGGCCACAGCTCTACAACACTACCCCCCCACCAGGCGGCAGCTCTAAACACTACTCCCCACACAGGTGCAGCTCTAACCACTACCCCACAGGGCGCAGCTCTAACCACTACTACCCCCACCAGGCTGCAGTTCCCTCGAACACTACCACCCACAAGGCCTTGCAGGCTCTAACACTACTCCCCACCAGGCTGCAGCTCTAACACTACCCCCCACCAGGCGGCAGCTCTAACACTACTCCCCCACCAGTGCGGCAGACCTCTAACCACTACCCCCCACCAGGCTGAGCTTCTAACACTACTCCCCCACCAGCCTGCAGCTTCTAACACTTACTCCCCCACCACGGCGGCCAGCTCTAACACTACCCCCCACCAGGCGGCAGCTCTAACACTACTCCCCCCACCAGCTGCAGTCTAACACCTACTCCACCAACAGGCTGCAGCTACAACACCTACCCCCCACCAGGCGGCAGCTCTAATCACTACTCCCCCACCAGGCGGCAGCTCTAACACTACCCCCCACCAGGCGGCAGCTCTATCACTACTCCCCCACCAGGCGGCAGCTCTATCACTACCCCCCACCAGGCTGCAGCTCTAACACTACTCCCCCTCCAGGCTGCAGCTCTAACACTACCCCCCTCCAGGCGGCAGCTCTAACACTACTCCCCCACCAGGCTGCAGCTCTAACACTATCCCCCACCAGGCTGCAGCTCTAACACTACTCCCCAAGCTGCCAGCTCTAACATACATTTTTTTTTTTTTTTTCCCCCCCCACCAACAGGCTGAGCCTAACACTCGCCCCCACCAGGCTGTCAGCTCTAACAATACTCCCCCACCAGGCTGCTGCAGCTATACCACTACCCCCCACCAGGCGGAAGCTCTATCACTTTACTCACCCCACCAGGTGAAGATCGAACACACCCCCCACCAGGCTGCAGCTCTTAACACTTAATACCCCACAAGCGGCAGCTCTCTCACTACTCCCCCACCAGGCCGGCGCTCATCACTCTCCCCCAACCAGGCGGTGACGCGCTATCACTACTCCCCCCACCAGGCTGCAGCTCTAACACTACTCCCCAAGGCTGGCAGCTCTAACAGTACCCCCACCGGGCGGCAGCTCTATCCAGCTACTCCCCCACAGACGGCCAGCGAGTCTAACACTACTCCCCAACCAGGCGGCAGAGCTCTAACACTCTCCCCCACCCAGGTGCGCTCTAACACGTTACCCCCCACAGGCCAGGCGAAGTGCTCTAACACTACCCCCCCCAGGCTGCAGCTCTAAACTACCACCCCCCAAGGCCTGCGCGTCTAACACTACGCCCACACCAGGCTGCTGCGTAACACACCCCCCACCAATTGCCGGCTGAGCTCTACACTACCCCCCACCAGGCGGAGCATACCCCCAACAGGCTGCTTTCTAACACTACTCCCCCACCAGGCTGCAGTCTTAACACTACTCCCCCACCAGAGGCTGCACTCTAACACTACCCCCCACCAGGTGCAGCTCTACATACCTACCCCCCACCAGGGCTTGCAGCTCTACACTACTCCCCAGCCCTACTTAATCCCCACAGGCGCAGCTCTAACACATACCCACCACCAGGCGGCAGCCTCTCTATCACTACATCCCCCACCAGATCGGCCACGCGCAAACTAACGTCCCCACAACAGGCGCCAGCCTCAAACACGATACTCCCCTCACAGGCGGCAGCTCTAACACCTACTCCCCCACCCAGGCTGCAGCTCTAACACTACCCCCCACCAGGCGGCAGCTCTAACACTACCCCCCACCAGGCTGCAGGCTCTAACACTACCCCCCACCAGGCTGCAGCTCTAACACTACCCCCCACCAGGCTGCAGCTCAAACACTACCCCCCACCAGATGCAGCTCTAAACATCACCCCCACCAGGCGGGCCCCAGCAGCTCTAACACTATCCCCCACCAGGCTGCAGCTCAACACTCTCCCCACCAGGCTGCAGCTCTAACACTATCCCCCACCAGGCTGCAGCTCTAACACTACCCCCCACCAGGCGGCAGACTCAACACTACCCCCCACACGGCGGCACAGCTCTAATACACTACTCCCCCACCAGGCCTGACAGCTAGACACTACTCCACCACCAGGCTGCAGCTCTAAACACTTATCCCCCACCAGGCTGCAGTACCTACCGCCAGACTCTAACACTACCCCACACCAGGCGGCCAGCTCTAACAAATCCCCCACAGGCGTGCAGCTTAACACTACTCCCACCACCAGGCGCAGCTATCTAAAACTTACTCCCCCACCAGGCGGCAGCTCTAACACACTCCCCCACAGGGCCGGCTAGCCGAAGCTCTAACAATACTCCCCCACCGGCGGCAGCTCTTAAACTACTCTCCCCACCAGGTGACAGCTCCTACGACCAGCCACTCAAATACCCCCCACCAGGCTTGCAGTTCGTCTAAAACTTACCCCCACCCAGGCGGCAGCTCTAACACTACTCCCCCACCAGGCGGCCAGAGCTCTAACACTACTCCCCCCACCAGCTGCCTGGTTGCCAGTCTAACATTACCCCCCACCAGGCTGCCAGCTCTAACACTACCCCCAACCGAGGGCAATCGCAGCTCTATCACTTACTCCCCCACCCAGCGATTGCCAGGCTCTACACTACTCCCCACCAGGCTTTGCAGACTCTAAACACACTCCCACCCACCCAGGCGTGCACGTCTCTAACACTACTCCCCCACCAGGCTGCTGAGCTCTAACACTACCCCCAACCAGGCCGGAGCGCATCTATCAGTAATCCCCCACCAGGCGGCACGACCGTAACAACGCCCCCACAGCAGGAAGTCGAGCTCTAACACTACCTCCTCCTGACCAGGCTGCTAGCTCTACACACTCCCCACTTCGTATCTCCCCACCAGGCTGCAGCTCTAACTATACCCGCCACCAGGCTTGGCTGAGCTCTAACATACCCCCCACCAGGCGGCAGCTCTAAACACTACCCCCCACCATGGCGGGCAGCAGCTAACACTACATCCCCACCCAGGTGACAGCTTTGAACACTACTCCCCCACCAGGCTCCAGCTTCTAACTACTCCCCACAGGCTGCAGTCTTACCTACCCACCGGACACCTACACTACTCCCCCACAAGGCTGAGAGAGCTCTAACACTACCCCCCACCAGCGGCAGCATATCCTAAATACTACCCCACCCAGGCGGCTAGCCTCTAACACTACTCTCCCACCAGGGCGCAGCCAACTTTCTCACACCTCACCCACCAGGCTGAGCTCTACACTACTCAGCTAGCTTAGCTACTCCCACCAGGCTGTCGTACAGCTCTAACACCTACCTCACCACCCAGGCTGCAGCTCTAACACTACCCCCCACCAGGCGGCAGCTCTAACACTACTCCCCACCAGGCTGCAGCTCTAACTACTCCCCCACCGGCGGCAGCTACTACTAACCACTAAACACCCCCCACCCAGGGGCAGCCTCTCAACATTACTCCCCCACCCGTGTCTGGCTAGCTTCTAAACATTCTACTCCCCTACGGTCGGCTGCCCTTCTAACATACCCCACACCAGCTGCCAGCTCGTAGATACATGACCCCCCCAGCGGTAGATATATCCAACCAGGTTATGCAGCTCTAATCCATACTTCACCCCACCGGCTCAGCTCTAACCCTACTCACGAACCCCCACCATGGCTGCACAGCTTCTAATCACTACCCCCCACCAGGCTGCACGTCTCTAACACTACTCCTCCCACCAGGCGCAGCATCTAAAACTACCTCCCCCAACGCCTTCGAGGCTGGCAAAGCCTCTAACCCCACCCCCCCACTACCCCCCACCAGGCGGCAGACCAGCTCTAACACTAACCCCCACCAGGCTGCCAATGCTCTAACACCCCCCCACCCAGGCCTCTGCAGCTCTAACACTACCCCCCACAGGCCAGCAGCTCTAACACTACCCCCACCACAGGGCTGCAGCTCTACACCACTTCCCCCCACCAGGCAGCAGCTCTAACACTCAATCCCCCCACCAGGCTGCAGTCTAAACACCCCCCCACCAGGCGCAGCTCTAACACTCTCCCCCACCAGGCTGCAGCTTTCTAACACTACCCTCCCACCAGGCGGCAGCTCTAACACTACTCCCCCACAGGCAGCAGCTCTAACACTACCCCCCACCAGGTGCAGCTCTAACACTACTCCCCCACCAGGCTGCAGCTCTAACACACACTCCCCACCAGGACGCAGCTCTAACACTACCCCCCACCAGGCTGCAGCTCTAACACTACCCCCCACCAGGCAGCAGCTCTATCAACACTTCCCCCACCAGGCGGCAGCTCTAACACTACTCCCCCACCAGGCTGCAGCCTTAACCACTACTCCCCACCAGGCGTGCAGCTCTAACACACCCCCCCAGGCTGCAGCTCTAACACTACTCCCCCACCAGGCTGCAGCTCTAACACTACTCCCCACCAGGCTGCAGCTCTAACACTACACCCACCAGGCTGCAGCTCTAACACTACTCCCCACCAGGCGGCAGCTCTAACACTACTCCCCCACCAGGCGGCAGCTCTAACACTACTCCCCACCAGGCGCAGCTCTAACACTACCCCCACCAGGCGTGCACGCTCTATACACTACACCCACCAGAGGGCCAGCTCTATTACTACTCCCCCACCAGGCACGCTCTAACCTCCCCACCAGGCGGCAGCTCTATCACTACTCCCCAACAGGTACAGCTCTAAACACTACTCCCACCAGGTGGCTGCTTTAACACACAGACCCCACCAGGCAGCAACTCTACCATTCCCCCCCACCAGGTAGCAGCTCTAGCACCTCTCAATCAGGTATCAGCTCTAAACCCCCTCCCAATCCAGAGGGTGTTTAGGGGCAGGGGGGATTACTGGTCCCTGGAATACCCCCTTTCTGCCTGCTCATTGCAGTCTACTGTTCTGCTTTTCCTGGTGTCCATAGACTGTTAAATAGACTGTTATATAGACTGTTATATTAGATGCGTCATATAGACTGTTACATATAGATGTTACATAGTAGGACGTTACATAGAGTGTTACATTAGACTGTTACAAGAACTGTTTACATAACTGGTACATAGACTGTTACATAGACTGTTACATAGACTGTTACATAGACTGTTACATAGACTGTCACATTTCTGGGTCACCCATAACGCACATCAACTCACACTTTACATACCGCACAACATTTTAAAAATGTAAAAGAGGGACACATGTGGAGAAGGTGCTCATGGAAAAATTGTGGCCACGCCCACTTTAAGACCACGCCCACTTTGTTTAGATTACACCCATTTAAGAGACCATTATTCCCATTTTACATTGTTGCCTGCAAACTGTATGATGTGGTTAAAGTATTATTTCACTCAAAAAGTGAACTATTCAGTTTTTGCATTCATTGTGGAACGGGAGGTAAGACATTGCTCCTTTCCCTCACGTTTCCTTTACCTATCCTTTAAGATTACAGTAACAGACTAATAAACGGGAGTGCTGACAACACTGGCTTATTAACTAGAGGGCTGACAACACTGGCTTATTAACTAGAGGGCTGACAACAGACAACAGGGGGCTAGATATAGCGTAGTGGGGGGAAGTGGAAGAGTGAGGATGAGAGGTCGCTAAGAGAGGGTATTGATAGGGGAGTATAGATGAGGTATGGGGCTATGATGGAGGATACCCACTAACACCGTACATCTGTCATTAATATGGGGTACACAGGGGATGTAGTGCTAATGATTAGAACTATGTTATTACTATACCAGTAAATATGATATTAATATGGGACACGGAGATGTAGAGCGTGTAATTAGTAAACTATGTTATTTATACAGTAAATATGGAGATTAATATGGGGACACAGGGATGTAGAGCGGTAATTATAGAACTATGATTATATATACAGTAAATATGGAGATTAATATGGGGACACGGGATGTAGAGGGTAATTATTGAACTATGTTATTACTATAAAATATGGAGATAATATGGGACAGACGGGGATGTAGCTAATTATTAGAACTAATGTTATTACTATACAGTATATGGAGATTAATAGGGACACAGGAGATGTAGAGCGGTAATTATTAGAACTAATGTTATACTATACAGAAATATGGAGATTTAATATGGTGACCAAGGGTGTAGAGCGGTAATTATTAGAACTAATGTATTACTATACAGTAATTGGAGATTACTATGGGGGACACAGGAGATGTAGAGGGTATTTTTAGAACTAATTTTATTACTATACAGTAAATATATGGGAGATTATAATGGGGACAACAAATGTAGAGTGGTAATTATTAGAACTAATGTTATTACTATACGTTAATAATGGAGATTAATATGTGACACAGGGGATGTAAGGGTAATTATTAGAACTAATGTTATTACTTACAGTTAAATATGGATTATAATGGGGACCAGGGGATGTAGAGCGGTATTATTCAAACATGTTATTACTATACAGTAATATTGAGATAATATGGGGACACAGGGAGATGTAAGAGCGGTAATTTAGAACCATTATGTTATTACTTACAGTAATATGGAGATTAATATGGGGACACAGGAGATGTAGATGGTAAATTATTAGAAACTAATGTTATACTATCAGTAAATATGAGATTAATATGGGGACAACAGGATGTAGGTGGTAATTATTAGAACTAATGTTTATTACTATACAGTAATATGGAGATTAATATTGGGACACAGGATATGTAGTAGGTAATTATTAGAACTAATGTTATTACTATACAGTAAATATGAGATTAATATGGGGACACAGGAGAGGTAAACGGGATGTAGAGTGGTAATTAAGAACAATGTTATACTATACGTAAATATGGAGATTAATATTGGGGACACGGAGATGTAAGAGCGGTGATTATTAGAACTAATGTATTACTATACAGTAAATATGGAGATTAATATGGGGAACAGAGATGTAGAGGATTATTAGAACTAATGTTATTACTATACAGCTAATATGGAGATTAATTGGGGACACACGGGATGTAGATGCGTAATTTATTAGAACTAATGTTATTATCTATACAGTAATATGGAGATTAATTGGGGGACGAAAGAGATGTAGAGGGTATTATTAGAACTAATGTTATACTATACACGTAAATATGGAGATTATATGGGGACAACAGGGGATTGTAGAGGTAATTATTAGAACTAAATGTTATTACTATACAGTAATATAGGAGATTAAATATGGGGACAAGGATATGTAGTGGTATTATTAGACTAATGTTATTACTATCAGTAAATATGGGAGATTAATAGGGAGACACGGGGATGTAGAGTGTATTATTAAACTATGTTATTACTATACAGTAAATATGGAGATTAATATGGGGACGAATGTAGAGCGGTAATTATTAGAACTAATGTTATTTACTAACAGTAAATATGAGAATAATATGGGACACAGGAGATGTAGAGGGTAATTATTAACTAATGTATTACTATACAGTAAATCTGGAGATTAATATGGGACACAGGGGATTGTAGAGGTAATTATTAGAACATGGTATTTACTATACAGTAAATATGGGATTAATGGGGGACACCAGGGAGATGTAGAGTGGTAATTATTAGAACTAATGTTATTACTATACAGTAAATATGGAGATAATATGGGGACACAGGGGATGTAGAGGGTAATTATTAGAAACTAATGTTTATTACTTAACAGTAAATATGGAGATTAGTGGGGACACAGGGGATGTAGAGTGTAATTATTAGAACTAATGTTATTACTATATACAGTAATATGGAGATAATATGGGGCACAGGGATGTAGAGGTAATTATTAGAACTAATGTTATTACTATACAGTATATGGAGATTAATATGGGGAACCAGGGGATGTAGAGCGGTAATTTATTAGAACTAATTTATATTACATATAATATGGAGATTAATATGGGGGACACAGAGATGTAGGCGTATTATTAGAACTAATGTTATTACTATACAACGTAAATATGGAGATTAAATATGGGGACACAGGGATGTAGAGGGTATTATTAGAAACTAATGTTATTACTAACAGTAAATATGGAGATTAATATGGGGCCACAGTGGGATGTAGAGCGGTAATTATTAGAACAATGTTATGTACTATACAGTAAATATGGAGATTAATATGGGGACACAGGGATTGTAGAGTGTAATTTATTAAACTAATGTTTATTACTATACAGTAAATATGGAGATTAATATGGGGACACAGGGGATGTAGAGCTGTAATTATTAGAACTAATGTATTACTTACAGTAAATATGGAGATTAAATATGGGGGACAAGGGGAATGTAAGCGGTAATTATTAGAACTAATGTATTACTATAACAGTATATGGAGATTAATATGGGGACAACAGGGGATGTAGAGTGGTATTATGAACTAATGTATTACTATAACACGTAAATATGGAGATTAATATGGGGACACAGGGGATGTAGAGCGGTATTATTAGAACTATATATTACTATACAGTAATATGTGAGATTAATATGGGGACACAGGGGATAGAGATGGTAATTATTAGAAACAATGTATTACTATACATAAATTGGGAGATTAATATGGGGACACGGGGATGTAGAGCGGTAATTATTAGAACTAATGTTATTACTATCCAAGTAATAGAGATTAATAGGGGACACAGGGGATGTAGGTGGTAAATTATTAGAACTAATTTTTTACTATACAGTAATATGGAGATTAATATGGGGACCACAGGGATGTAGAGTGGTAATTATTAGAACTAATTTATTCCTATACAGTAAACTGGAGATTAATATGGGGACACAGGGGATGTAGCGGGTATTATTAGAACTAATGTTATATACTATAACAGTAAAATATGGAGATTAATATGGGGACACAGGGGATGTAGAGCGGTAATTATTAGAACTATGTTATTACTATACAGTAATAATGGAGAATTAACTATGGGGAACAGGATGTACGAGGGTAATTATTAGAACTAATGTTATACTATACAGTAATATGGAGATAATATGGGGACAAGGGATGTAGAGCGGTAATTATTAGAACTAATGTTATTACTATAACATAATATGGAGATTAATATGGGGACCAGTGTGGATGTGAGCGGTAATTATTAGAACTAATGTTATTACTATACAGTAAATATGGAGATTAATATGGGACACAGGGGGATGTAGAGTGGTAATTATTAGAACTAATGTTATTACTATACAGTAAATATGGAGATTAATATGGGGACACAGGGGATGTAGAGCGGTAATTATTAGAACTATGTTATTACTATACAGTAATATGGAGATTAATATGGGGACACAGGGGATGTAGAGCGGTAATTATTAGAACTAATGTTATTACTATACAGTAATATGGATATTAATATGGGGGACACAGGGGATGTAGAGCGGTAATATTAGAACTAATGTTATACTAATCAGTAAATATGGAGATTAATATGGGGACACAGGGGATGTAGAGCGGTAATTATTAAACTAATGTTATTACTACAGTAAATATGGAGATAATATGGGGACACAGGAGATGGAGAGTCGGTAATTATTAGAACTAATGTATTTTACTATCAGTTAAATATGGAGATTAATATGGGGACACAGGGGATGTAGAGCGGTATATTAGAGACTAATGTTATTACTATACAGTAAATATGGAGATTAATATGGGGACACAGGAGATGTAGAGGGTAATTATTAACTAATGTTATTACTATACAGTAAATATGGAGATTAATAGGGGCACCAGGGATGTAGAGTGGTTAATTATAGAACTAATGTTATTACTATACAAGTAAATATGAGATTAATGTAGGGACAAAGGGATGTAACGGTAATTATTAGAACTAATGTATTTACTATACAGTAAAAGGAATTAATATGGGGACACAGGGGATGTAGAGCGTGGTAATTATTAGACTAATGTTATTACTATACAGATAAATATGGAGATTAATATGGGGACACAGGAGATGTAGAGGGTAATTATTAGAAACTAATGTTACTTACTAACCGTAAATATGGAGATTAATATGGGGACACAGGGGATGTAGAGTGGTAATTATTAGAACTAATGTTTTACTATACTATACAGTAATATGGAGATTAATATGGGGAACAGGGGTGTAGAGCGTAATTATTAGAACTAATGTTATTACTATACAGTAAAGAAGGGATGACAGCCTTGGTTGGCCAGCTCAAGTGGAGCTCGCCCGCTAACCCTCATTGAAATGACATCACTAAGCAAGGTTATACGATATATGAAATTAAAGGTACAGTATGGAATCACAGACATGTAAGATGTTCTATTCTCCAAGACACCCAAAATCTGCTTACCCATTGAGCATGACATCATTTTTGGGCGGGCATGCGCAACATCATCATTTGCGGGACACCTACAAAACAACAATATTAGGCAAAAACAACAATGAACGTCAGCTCCTCCCAAACAGTCAGTGTCTCACCATAGAGTGGTATGTCTCTGCGCATGGGAGGACCTTGGATGGACCGGATTCTTGGTCTCTTTGTTGACCGCAACATAAGCGGTGAGAGAGGAGATCACCCCGGACTGGACCTGGTCTCTAGGATCCGACTTCTTCACCACAATCTGAGCCGGAGTCATCGCTGTTCTCCAGCTGGGAGATTAGAACCTTGGCGGCGAGTCTGTGGATCAGGGCCTGGAGAGAGATAGGAGGAGATGGAAGGGCCAGTGCATTGAACATATTACATCCAAAAAGCTTTGAAACCTCCATATAAATCCTGCTTGCAAAGTGAGTGTGGATATATTAGAGAAGTGGGCATTCTGTTTTAAAGGGTAAAACCTGTATCTGTATAGGACTCAATCCTCCATGATGACATCACAGGACCTTGCGCTCCTCCTATACCCCACAATGCTAATTAGGAATACAGGGTAACAGCCTTCCAGCAAGTTCAGATCTTCAGTGAACTTGCCATTACCAACATCTGCTGGAAGACAGTTCCAAGTGTCACCGTTCTCATATAAAGAAACCTTTCCTAACCTGAAGATGAAACTTTTTTCTGCCAACCTTAAAGGATGTCCACGAGTCCTCTGATATGACGCATTAGTGAAAATGCACCAGAGAGTTCACTGTATGGCCATTAATATTTTGTATAAGTGATATTATGGGCCATACAATGAACTCTGTGGTGCATTGATCGGTACACTGTGGAACTTATTCCAGCAGATGTGGTAATGGCAAGTTCATTAAATAGCTTTAAAAGTGGCTAGATAATTTTCTAAAACTTCTAAATATGAGAATTATGGTATTATACATATACTGTAGTTCTGGTTGGTAACGGATACTGTATAATATTGAGTTACTGGTATTAATACATATACTGTAGTTCTGGTTGGTACGGGGATCCTATATAATATTGAGAATTCTGGTATTAATACATATAATGTAGTTCTGGTTGATACGGGATACTATATATATTGAGAATTACTGGTATTAATACATATACTTAGTAGTTCTGGTTGGTACGGGGATACTATATAATATTGAGAATTACTGGTATTAATACATATACTGTAGTTTCTGGTTGGTACGGGATTACTATATAATATTGAGAATTACTGGTATTAATACATATAACTGTAGTTCTGGTTGGTCAGGGATATATAATACTATTGAGAATTACTGGTATTAATACATATCTGTAGTTCTGGTTGGTCCGGGGATACTATATAATTGAGAATTACTGGTATTAATACAATTATACTGTAGTTCCTGGTTTGGTACAGGGTCTATTAATATTGAGAATTACTGGTATTATACATAACTGTAGTTCTGGTTGGTACAGGGATACATATAATATTGAGAATTACTGTATTAATACATATACTGTAGTTTCTGGTTGGTACGGGATACTATATATATTGAGAATTACTGGTATTAATACTATAACTGTAGTTCTGGTTGTACAGGGATACTATATAAGTATTGAGAATTATGGTATTACTACTATACTGTAGTTGTGTTGGTACAGGGATACTATATAATATTGAGAATTACTGGTATAATACATATACTGTAGTTTCTGGTTGTACTCGGGATTACTATATAATGAGAAATTACTGGTATTAATACATATACTATAGTTCTGGTTGGTTACAGGGTACTATATAATATTGAGAAATACTGGTATAATAAATATACTGTAGTTCTGGTTGGTACGGGGATACTGTAATATTGAGTTTAGGGTATTAATACATTACTGTAGTTTCTGGTTGGACGGGGATACTATATAATATTGAGAATTACTGGTATTAATACATATATACTGTAGTTCTGGTGGTACAGGGTATACATTAATATTGAGAATTCTGGTATTAATACATTACTGTAGTTCTGGTTGGTACGGGGATCTATATATAATATGAGAATTACTGGTATAAATACTATACTGTAGTTTCTGGTTGGTACAGGGATAGTATATAATATTGAGAATTACTGGTATTAAACATATACTGTAGTTCTGGTTGGTACAGGGATCTATATAAATTGAGAATTACTGGTATTAATACATATACTGTAGTTGTGTTGGTACGTGGATACTATATAATATTAGAATTACTGGTATTAATCATATACTGTAGTTCTGTTGGTACAGGGATCCTATATAATATTGAGAATTACTGGTATTAATACATATACCTGTAGTTCTGGTTGGTACAGGGATACTATATATAATTGAGAATTACTGTATAATACTATACTGTAGTTTCTGGTTGGTACAGGATTACTATATAATATTGAGAATTACTGGTATTAAATACATATACTGTCAGTTGTGGTTGGTACGGGGATACTATATAATATTGAGAATTACTGGTATTATACATATACTGTAGTTCTGGTTGGTACAGGGATACTATATAATATTGAGAAATTACTGGTATTAAATACATATTACTGTAGTTCTGGTTGGTACAGGGATTACTATATAATATGAGAATTACTGGTAATACATATACTGTAGTTTGGTTGGTACGGGGATACTATATACTGAGAATTACTGGTATTAATACATAACTATAGTTCTGGTTGGTACAGGGATACAAATATAATATTGAGAATTACTGGTATTAACATTACTTAGTTTCTGGTTGGTATGGGGATCTATTAATATTGAGAATTAACTGGTATTAATACATATCTTCTTTCTGGTTGGTACAGGGATACTATATATATTAAGAATTACATGGTTATAATACATAAACTGGTAGTTCTGGTTGGTACAGGGATATATAATAATGAGGAATAACTGGTAATACTTAATATACTGTACTTCTGGTTGGTAGGGGGATACTATATAATATTGAGAATTACTGGTATTAAACATATTCTGTAGTTCTGGTTGATCCAGATACTTTCCAATGCCATTTTGAGTCAGGAAGTAATTCACCACCTCCTCCCAAAAAAGTTGGACTTGATGACAGTATGTCCTTTTTCAACCCTCTATACTGTGTACT
>JAACNH010000958.1:47325-117992 GCA_019447015.1 Hymenochirus boettgeri | reverse complement strand
ATGCAGTATCTCAATCTCCTATGTGGCAATGTGGGGGTTAATGGCACCATGCAGGATCTCAATCTCCTATGTGGCAATGTGAGGGTTAATGGTCACCATGCAGGATCTCAATCTCCTATGTGGCAATGTCAGGGTTAATGGGTGGGGGTTAATGGCACCATGCAGGATCTCAATCTCCTATGTGGCAATGTGAGGGTTAATGCTTACCATGCAGGATCTCAATCTCCTATGTGGCAATGTCAGGGTTAATGGTCACCATGCAGGATCTCAATCTACTATGTGGAATTGGGGTAATGGCCACAGCAGGAGGATCGTCATGATTCCTATGTGGAAGAAAGTGAGGGTGGGGTTAATGGCACCATGCAGTATCTCAATCTCCTATGTGGCAATGTGGGGGTTAATGGCACCATGCAGGATCTCAATCTCCTATGTGGCAATGTGAGGGTTAATGGCACCATGCAGGATGTCAATCTCCTATGTGGCAATGTGGGGGTTAATGGCACCATGCAGGATGTCAATCTCCTACGTGGTAACGTGGGGGTTAATGGCACCATGCAGTATCTCAATCTCCTATGTGGCAATGTGGGGGTTAATGGCACCATGCAGGATCTCAGCCATTTATCCTCACATTGCCACATAGGAAATTGAGTTCCTGCATGGTGCCCATTAACCCTCACATTGCCACATAGGAGATTGAGATCCTGCATGATGGCATTAACCCCCACATTGCCACATAGGAGATTGAAGATCCTGCATGGTGCCCATTACCCTCACATTGCCACATAGAAGATTGAGATCATGCATGGTGGCATTAACCCTCACATTGCACATAAGAGATTGAGATCCTGAATGGTGGCATTAACCCCCACATTGCCAACATGGAGTGAGATCCTGCATGGTGCCCATTAACCCTCACATTGCCACATAGAAGATTGAGATCATGCTGGTTGCCATTAACCCTCACTTGCCACATAAGAGATTGAGATCCAGCATGGTGGCATTAACCCCCACATTGCCACATTGGAGATTGAGATCTGCATGGTGGCCATTAACCCTCACTTTGCCACATAGGAGATTGAGATCCGGCATGGTGCCATTAACCCTCACATTACCACATAGGATATTGAGATCCTGCATGGTGCCATTAACCCTCACATTGCCTACATACTAGCAATGGGGGGTTAATGGCACCATGCAGGGTCTCAATCTCCTATGTGGCAATGTGAGGGTTAATGGTCACCATGCAGGATCTCAATCTCGTATGTGTATAATGTTAGGGTTAATGGCACCATGCAGGATCTCAATTCACTGTGGCAATTGAGGTTTAAGGTCACCATGCAGGCGATCTAATTTCCATGTGTTAATGTTAGGGTTAATGGCACCATGCAGGATCTCAATCTCCTATTTGTCAATGTGAGGGTTAATGTCACCATGCAGGATCTCAATCTCCTATGTGGCTATGTGAGGGTTAATGGCACCATGCAGGGGATCTCAATCTCCAATGTGGCAATGTGAGGGTTAATGGCACCATGCAGGATCTCAATCTCCTATGTGGCAATGTCAGGGTTAATGGTCACCATGCAGGATCTCGAATATCCTATGTGGTAATGTGGGGTTAATGGCACCATGCAAGTATCTTATATCCCTATGTGCAAGTGGGGGGGTTAACGGCACATGCAGGATCTCAATCTCCTATGTGGTAATGTGGGGGTTAACGGCATCATGCAGGATCTCAATCTCCTATGTGGTAATGTGGGGGTTAATGGCACCATGCAGGATCTTAATCTCTTATGTGGTAATGTGAGGGTTAATGGTCACCATGCAGGATTCAATGTCTTATGTGGTAATGTGGGGGTTAAGGCACCAGCAGGATCTTAATCTCCATGTGGCAATGTGGGGGTTAATACACATGCAGGATGTCAATCTCTATTGGTAATGTTGGGGTTAATGGCACCATGCAGTATTGTACTCTCCATGTGGCAATGGGGGTTAATGGCACCATGCAGGATTCAATTCCTATGTGGCAATGTGGGGGTTAATGGCACCATGCAGTATCTTAATCTCCTATGTGGGCAATGTGGGGGTTAATGGCACCATGCAGGATCTCAATCTCCTATGTGGCAATGTGAGGGTTAATTGTCACCATGCAGGATCTCAATCTCCTATGTGGCAATGTCAGGGTTAATGGTCACCATGCAGGATCTCAATCTACTATGTGGAAAAGTGAGGGTTAATGGCCAGCATGCAGGATCTCAATTTCCTATGTGGCAATGTGGGGGTTAATGGCACCATGCAGTATCTCAATCTCCTATGTGGCAATGTGGGGGTTAATGGCACCTGCAGGATCTCAATTGCTCCTATGTGCATGTGAGGGTTAATGTCACCATGCAGGGATCTTCAAGTATCCATGTGGCAATGTCAGGGTTAATGGTCACCATGCAGGATCTCAATCTACTATGTGGAAAAGTGAGGGTTAATGGCACCATGCAGGATATCAATCTCCTATGTGGCAATGTGGGGGTTAATGGCACCATGCAGGATGTCAATCTCCTACGTGGTAACGTGGGGGTTAATGGCACTATGCAGTATCTCAATCTCCTATGTGGCAATGTGGGGGTTAATGGCACCATGCAGGATCTCAGCCATTTATCCTCACATTGCCACATAGGAGATTGAGTTCCTGCATGGTGCCCATTTAACCCTCACATTGCCACATAGGAGATTGAGATCCTGCATGATGGCATTAACAACCCACATGCCACATGGAGATTGAGATCCTGCATGGGCCCATTAACCATAATGCCCACATAGAAGATTGAGATCATGCATGGTGGCCATTAACCCTCACATTGCCACATAAAGAGATTGAGCTGCATGGGTGCATTAACCCCCACATTGCACATGGAGATTGAGATCCTGACTGGTGCCCATTACCCCCTCACATTGCCACATAGAAGATTGAGATCATGCATGGTTGCCATTAACCCTCACGTTGCCACATAAGAGATTGAGATCCAGCATGGTGGCATTTAACCCCCCACATTGCCACATGGAGATTGAGATACTGCATGGTGGCCATACCTCACTTTGCCCAAGGAGATTGAGATCCTGCATGGTGAATTAACCCTCACATTACCACATAGGATATTGAGACCTGCATGGTGCCATTAACCCCCACATTGCTACATACTAGCAATGTGGGGGTTAATGGCACCAGGAGGGTCTCAATCTCCTATGTGGCAAGTGAGGGTTAATGGTCACCATGCAGGATCTCAATCTCGTATGTATTAATGTTAGGGTTAATGGGCACCATGCAGGATCTCAACTCCTATGGTGGCAATTGAGGGTAATGGTCACATGCAGGATCTCAATTCCTAGTGTAATGTGAGGGTAATGGCACCATGCAGGATCTCAATCTCCTATGTGGCAATTTGAGGGTTAATGGTCACCATGCAGGATCTCAATTTCCTATGTGTTAATGTGAGGGTTAATGGTCACCATGCAGGATCTCAATCTCGTATGTGTATAATGTTAGGGTTAATGGCACCATGCAGGATCTCAATCTCCTATGTGGCAATTTGAGGGTTAATGGCACCATGCAGGATCTCAATCTCCTATTTGTCAATGTGAGGGTTAATGTCACCATGCAGGATCTCAATCTCCTATGTGGCTATGTGAGGTTAATGGGCACAGTGCAGGATCTCAATCTCAATGTGGCCATTGTGAGGGTAATGGGCACCATGCAGGATCTCAATTCCTATGGGGCAATGTCAGGGTTAATGCGACAATGCAGGATCTCGATATCCTATGTGGTTAGTGGGGGTTAATGGCACCATGCAGTATCTTAATCTCCTATGTTGTGCAATGTGGGGTTAACGGCACCATGCAGGATCTCAATCTCCTATGTGGTAAAAGTGGGGGGGTAACGGCATATGCAGGATCTCAATCTCATATGTGTAAATGTGTGGGGTAATGGCACCATGCAGGATCTTAATCTCTTATGGGTAATGTGAGGGTTAATGGTCACCAGCAGGATCTCAATGTCTTATGTGGTAATGTGGGGGTTAATGGCACCATGCAGGATCTTAATCTCCTATGTGCAATGTGGGGGTTAATTACACCATGCAGGATGTCAATCTCCTATGTGGTAAATGTGGGGGTTAATGGCACCATGCAGTATCTCACTCTCCTATGTGGCAATGTGGGGGTTAATGGCACCTGCAGGATCTCAATCCTATGTGGCAATGTGAGGGTAATGGCACATGCAGGATCTCAATTTCCTATGTGGCAAGGTGGGGGTTAATGGTCACCATGCAGGATCTCAATCTCTATGTGGCATTGTGGGGGTTAATTACACCATGCAGGATGTTAATCTCCTATGTGGTAATGTGGGGGTTAATGGCACCATGCAGTATCTCACTCTCCTATGTGGCAATGTGGGGGTTAATGGCACCATGCAGTATCTCAATCTCCTATGTGGCATGTGGGGGTTAATGGCACATGCAGGATCTCAATCTCCTATGTGGCAATGTGAGGGGTTATGGTCACCATGCAGGATCTCAAATCTCCTATTGGCAATGTCAGGGTTATGGTCACCATGCAGGATCTCAATCTCCTATGTGGTAATGTGAGGGTTAATGGCACCATGCAGGATCTCAATCTCCTATGTGGCAAGGTGGGGGTTAATGGTCATCATGCAGGATATCAATCTCCTATGTGGCAATGTGGGGGTTAATGGCACCATGCAGGATGTCAATCTCCTACGTGGTAACGTGGGGGTTAATGGCACCATGCAGTATCTCAATCTCCTATGTGGCAATGTGGGGGTTAATGGCACCATGCAGGATCTCAGCCATTATCCTCACATTGCCACATAGGAGATTGAGTTCCTACATGATGGCATTAACCCCCACATTGCCACATAGGAGATTGAGATCCTGCATGGTGCCCATTAACCCTCACATTGCCACATAGGAGATTGAGATCCTGCATGATGGCATTAACCCCCACATTGCCACATAGGAGATTGAGATCTGCATGGTGCCCATTAACCCTCACATTGCCACATAGAAGATTGAGATCATGTATGGTGGCCATTAACCCTCACATTGCACATAGGATTGAGATCCAGCATGGTGGCATTAACCCCCACATGCCACATTGGAGATTGAGATCATGCATGGTGCCATTAACCCTCACATTGCCACAATAGAAGATTGGATCATGCATGGGTGAGCCCTTAACATCACATTGCCACATAGAGACTGAGATCCTGCATGGGTGCCAATAACCCCCACATTGCCCACATATGGAGATTGAGCATCCTGCATGGTGCCATTAACCCTCACTTGCCACATAGGAGATGAGATCCTGCATGGTGGCCATTAACCCTCACATTAACACATAGGAGATTGAGATCCTGCATGTGTGCCATTAACCCTCACATGCCATATAGGAGATTGAGATCCTGCATGGTGCTCTTACAAAAACCTCACATTTCCACATAGGTAGATTGAGATCCTGCATTGTGCCATCTAACCACCTCAATTGCCACATTTAGGAGATTGAGATCCTGCATGGTGACATAACCACATATTGCTACATAGGAGATGAGATAGATCCTGACATGGTGCCATTAACCCTCACATTGACCATTGGAGATTGAGATCCTGCATGGTGCCATTAACCCTCCTTCACATTGAGATGAGCTGAGATCCTGCATGTGACCATTAACCCTCACTTTGCTACATAGGAGATTGAGATCCTGCATGGTGCCATTAACCCCACATTGCCCATAGGAGATTGAGATACCTGCCATGGTGCCATTAACACTCACATTGCTACATAGGAGATTGAGATCCTGCATGGTGCAATTAACCCTCACATTGCTAACATAGGAGATTGAGATCCGGCATGGTGACCATACCCTCACATTGCCACATAGGAAATTGAGATCCTGCAGGGTGACCATTAACCCTCACATTGCCACATAGGAGATTGAGATCCTGCCTGGTGGCCATTACCCCTCACATTGCAACATAGGAGATTGAGATCCTGCATGGTGACCATTAACCCCCACATTGCCACATAGGAGATTGAGATCCTGCATGGTGCCATTAACCCTCACATTGCCACATAGGAGATTGAGATCCTGCATGGTGACCATTAACCCTCACATTGCACATTGGAGATTGAGATCCTGCATGGTGCCATTAACCCTACATTGCACATAGGAGATTGAGATCCTGCATGGTGACCATTAACCCTCACATTGCTACATTGGAGATTGAGATCCTGCATGGTGACCATTAACCCTCACTTTGCTACATTGGAGATTGAGATCCCACACAGTGACCACATTGTTTGAGACCCAAAAAATTGTGACCCCCCCCCTCTACATCACCTCCGGTGTACACTATTGGAAGGCACACACTGTTAGCCAATCACATTTGGATCTAATTAAAATTCCAATGTGCACAATAATCCTTATTTTTTTTGTTAAACTTTATATTTCATTTATTATTTCAATTACCGGTAAATAATTGTATCCAATGAATTTTCATAATTAGAATAGAATTATTTTATATATTTAATAATTATAACATTATCTGACATTATGCTCAATAACCAGATATCAGTGGCTTTGGATTTATCTACACATTACTGATTCCTGCGAGTCACAGTAGTTATCAGAGCGACATATAGTCAGTGTGTATCAATATCTCAATATCAGCATTTTCTTATTATTATTGACGATTTATATATACATATTCCGAGGCGCTTTACAATTACATGTATACTTTCACATCAGACCCTGCTCCACATTTGCTTGCTTCCATCTTATAACAGGCAGGTACTAATATAAAGATAAAGTTTGAGAATTACTTCTACTAAGAAGGTAAAAAGTTACTTAAGTAAAAAAAAGTTACAATTTAGGACCCAGCAGAATAAAGCAAACCGTCAAGTGGTTGCTGGGCTTAAAATAATTTGGACAAGTTATTGAACTAATTGCTTTAATTTATCCAGAGAGAAGGGCAGGCTTTTTAAGTCGCATTACAATGGTAGATTAGACTAGACTTCTAACTTTTGTATGTATTGGATAAAAGTGGTTGGCCTGATCGCAACTGATAAGATGCCAAAGCTTCGTGCACATGTGCAATCCTGGGCCTGAATTACATCCGAATGGTCGAATATCGCTTAGTGTATGGGCGCCCTCTTACCGATAGTCAGCCAAAACACGCATAAGGATCAAACTCGTGTGTTTCCGGCCGGACCCATGATTGCACTTCTGTACGGAGAAATAAAATACTTATATCATTAGAGTGGACACGGACTTATTGATGGTGCAGAAAATTACAATAGCAGTCGTATAATTCAGATTGTGATTTTAAATGTAAGATTGCCTATACAATGCCATTGCCGTTCTCTATTGTAGAACCGCGGGTATTGTACGAGCTGTGGGTTGGATACTAGTAGAATTCATTTTGTGAATTAGACACAAAGGGCCCTATTTTTAAAGGCACAGTATCCCTTTTTAGCGATACTGCGCCTTTAACGGTCGGTTTAATGACTAATTTCCCATCGGTTTAGCGATCGTTAATTTATCGTAAATTTACAATAACGTGATCATAGATTTAAGATTCCCGTGGAATACTATTTTGGTAGTTTACAACCGCATAGTATTCTATGACAAAACATTCGTTAATTAACGAATGTTTAGCGTAAAAGTATGGCCGCAGTCATACATTATCGATACTGCACGTTTACAAATAGGGTCCATATACACGCCCCGCGTTATCAGAAGCTTAAATTTTTTTTAAATGATTTATTATTTAACAGTAGTGAGCGGTCATTTCAGGTTCTTCTTCCCAGAATGCACCACTTCCTTGAAATGTTCCAAATTTCTGCTGATTGGCTGAATCCCCCAAAGGGTTTAGTCAAGACCATAACGGACACTAATAGGTGGACTTGCAGTCAATACTTTGCTATTTATTAATGCACAGAGAAATTATTAGGTAGGCAGATTAAAATAAGTGTAATGAGAAAAATTCCCTTTTTTCTTGAAAGCAATTGTAATTTTGCTTCCCCTTTAAAATACTGTTATGCACAGAGAAGGGTGAGATGGGAATCTGGGTAGAAACATTGCTAATTGTGTTGGTTTTCTCTTCTGCATAATTAATTATTTAAATCTTCGTTAATATTTGTCAGCATCTGTACATTGTATATTTCTTCAGTTTAAGGGCAAGTTCACCTCTCAAATTAACATTTGTAAATCACCCCCCAAACTGCAAAATAGAAATAGTTGGGAATTGGAAATAGATAAGACTAACCTGAAATGCTACAAAATGTGCTGTTGCCTTGTTTCTGTCAATCATAGAAATAACAGATAATGACTGATTGCTATTCTCCTAGCTGTCTACTCTGAGCGTGTCCAAGATTGGTAAATTGCTGAGGGGGCGTGAACAAATATTCCGTGGGCGTGAACAAATATTTCTGAGCAGGCATAAACTAATTATTCCAGAATATATTGCAACATATTTTAAAGGGGCTATTCTTTGTAAAAGAAATGGCAATATAAGAGTGGATTTGTCCTATAAGGTCTTTCGGTTGCCGACTTGACAATTGGATTATTTTGGTTGGTGAACTCTGTCAAACTGTAGTATAGAATCCTAAACAGGCCATGAGGGTTACCAAACGCCTCATTTGGGGGTTATGACTGAATTCGAGGGTTAGCAATTGTTACAATCAAGAGTTATCTAAAGCACTAAAGTCAAGTGTTTAACGCTTTGAAAAATTGAATTTTCGATAATTATGAAAAATATGTCCGCAAGTTCGGAAAACCAAGAAGTTCTTAGTTCGGAGAGTTTTTAAAAGTCCCGAGTTAAAGACCAGCGCTTTTTGTAAATAATATTTTTCACTATTTTTCTTTTTCTGATTGTATCTTTTTGGAGTTTTACGCTTTTAAATGCCAAATTGATAGCGCGATATTTATATTAATTCCGTGCCGTAAGAAGCCGCAATTCCGTTATTCAGAAGGGGAGAGTTTGATAGCTATGCTAATCACTTTTATTTGTGAAAACATAACTAATAGCTTGGTTTACATATAACCACATTTATGAGCATAATTTTAGCACATAATTTTATTACGTAATAAAACATAATACTGCATTAGTCTGCGGTTTTTTTTTTTTTCTTTCTTTTTTTTGAAGATACCTAGAATGATTTGCACTAAAATGTTCTCACTATTTTAAATTAGCGTATTATTTCAAAACCTGACTCGTATTAAATAAATGAAAAATATTTTAGGCGAGAAATATTAATTGTGCGAGATAGCGCCATGTATATATAATATTTAGTGCAAAATACCAAAGAAGGTTTTGCATAATTCATTAAAACACTGTAGGAGATTGTTGTGGATTCCTTATTCGTAGGAATAAATTTGACTCTCCGCATTACACTCCTGTATTGAATCATCAAACGATGCGTTAGAAAAAAGCCTCAATTTTGCTGCACGTGTACAAATTATTAGGAGCATGTACATCGCTGTACATTATAACAATACAGATTATACAGTATGTATGTATATGTTTATTTATATAGCGCCACCTGGGGATGCAGCGCTGTACATTATAACAATACAGATTTATACAGTATATATGTATAATTTTATTTAAAAAGCGCCACTTGGGGACGCAGAGCTGTACATTATAACAATACAGATTATACAGTATGTATGTATATGTTTATTTATATAGCGCCACTTGGTCACAGCGCTTACATTATAACAATAACAGATTATACGAATGTATGTATATGTTTATTTATAGCGCCACTTGGGTACACAGCGCTGTACATTATCAATACAGATTATACAGTATGTACGTATATGTTTCTTTATATAGCGCCCACTGTACACAGCGCTGTACATTATAACAATACAGATTATACAGTATGTATAGGTTATTTGGGGAGCGGGCGTGAAGTTAGTAATATGTTTATTTATTTACGCCAGCCTGGATCAGCGCTGTACTTATAAACATACAGATTTATACAGATATGGTCTATTTTATTTAAAAAACGCCACTGGGGATGCAAGCGCTGTACATTATAACAATACAGATTATACAGTATGTATGTATATTTTATTTATAAGCGCCACTTGGGGACGCACGCTGTACATTATAACAATACAGATTATACAGTATTAAATGTATTTATTTTATATAGCGCCACTTGGGAGACAGCGCTGTACATTATAACAATACGATTATACAGTATGTATATGTTATTTATATAGCGCCACTTGGGGACGCAGCGCTGTACATTATAACAATACAGATTATACGGTATGTATGTATATGTTTTATTTATATAGCGCCACTTGGGTACACAGCGCTGTACATTATACAATACAGATTATCAGTATGTATGTATATGTTTATTTATATAGCGCACTTGGATACACACACGCTGTACATTATAAACATACAGATTATACAGTATGTATGTATATGTTTATTTATATAGCGCCACTTGGGGACCAAGCGCTGTACATTATAACAATACAGATTATACAGTATGATGTATATGTTTATTTATAAGCGCCACTGGGGACACACGCGCTGAACATTATAACAATACAGATTAAACAGTATGTATGTATATGTTTATTTATATAGCGCCACTTGGGGACACAGCGCTGTACATTATCCAATACCAGATTATACAGTATGTATGTATATGTTTATTTATATAGCGCGCCACTTGGGGACGCAGCGCTGTACATTATACAATACAGATATACAGTAATGTATGTTATGTTTATTATTATAGCGCCACTTGGGACGCAGCAGCTGTACATTATAACAATACAGATTATACAGTATGTATTTATGTTATTTTATATAGCGCCCACTTGGGACGCAGCGCTGTACATTATAACAATACAGATTATACAGTATGTATGTATATGTTTATTTATATAGCGCCACTTGGGTACGCAGCGATTCTTAATTTAAACAATACAGATTGTCAGTATGTATGTATATTTATTTATTAGCGCCACTTGGGTACACATGCGTGTACATTATAACAATACAGATTACCAGTATGTATGTATATAGTTTATTTATATAGCGCCACTTGGGTACACAGCGCTGTACATTATAACAATACAGATTATACAGTAATGTATTATACGTTTATTTATATAGCGCCACTTGGTACACAGCGCTGTACATTATACAATACAGATTATACAGTATGTATGTATGTGTTTATTTATATAGCGGCCACTTGGGGACACAGCGCTGTACATTATAAAAATACAGATTATACAGTATGTATGTATATGTTTTATTATATATAGCGCCCACTTGGGGACCAGCGCCTGTACATTATAACAATACAGATTATACAGTATGTATATGTTTTATTTAATAGCGCCACTTGGGACGCAGCGCGTACATTATTAAAACACAGATTATACAATATGTATGTATATGTTTATTTATATAGCGCCACTGGGGACGCAGCGCTGTACATTATAACAATACAGATTATACAGTATGTAGTATATGTTTATTTATATATCGCCACTTGGGGACGCAGCGCTGTACATTATAACAACACAGATTATACAGTATGTATGTATCTGTTTATTTATATAGCGCCACTTGGGGACACAGCGCTGTACATTATAAACACATACAGATTAATACAGTATGTATGTATATGTTTATTTATATACGCCACTTGGGTACACAGCGCTGTACATTATAACAATACAGATTATACAGTATGTTGGTATATGTTTATTTATATCACGCCACTTGGGGAACCAGCGCTGTACATTATAACAACCAGATTTATACAGTAGTATGTAATGTTTATTTATATAGCGCCACTTTGGTACACACGCTGTACATATAACAATACAGATTATACATACGTAGTAAGTATGTTTATTTATATCGCCACTTGGGGACTAGCGCTGTACATTATAACAATAAAGATTATACAGTATGTAGTTAGTTTTATTGGCGCCACTTGGGACGCAGTGCTGTACATTATAACAATACAGATTATACATATGTATGTATATGTTTATTTATATAGCGTCACTTGGGCACAGCGCTGTACATTATAACAATACAAATTATACAGTTGTATGTATATGTTTATTTATATAGTGCCACTTGGGTACGCAGCGCTGTACATTATAAAACATACAGATTATACAGTATGTAGTATATGTTTATTTAATATGCGCCACTTGGGACACAGTGCTGTACATTATAACAATACAGATTATACAGTATTTAGGTATATGTTTATTTATATAGCGCCACTTGGGGACACAGCGCTGTACATTATAACAATACATTATAACAGTATGTATGTATAACGTTTATTTATAGCGCCACTTGGTACACAGCGCTGTACATTATAACAATACAGATTAACGTCAATGTATGTATGTGTTTTATTTATATAGCGCCACTGGGGACACAGCGCTGTACATTATAAAATACAGATTATACATTAGGTATTATATGTTTATTTATATAGCGCCACTTGGGACACAGCGCTGTACATTATAACAATACAGATTATACAGTATGTATGTATATGTTTATTTATATAGCGCCACTTGGGACGCAGCGCTGTACATTATTAAAACAGATTATACAGTATGTATGTATATGTTTATTTATATAGCGCCACTTGGGGACGCAGCGCTGTACATTATAACAATACAGATTATACAGTATGTATGTATATGTTTATTTATATAGCGCCACTTGGGGACGCAGCGCTGTACATTATAACAACACAGATTATACAGTATTATGATATTTTATTTATATAGCGCCACTTGGGGACACAGCGCTGTACATTATAACAATACAGATTATACAGTATGTATGTATAGTGTTTATTTATATAGCGCCACTTGGGTACACAGCTGCTGTCCATTATAACAATACAGATTATACAGTATTATGTATATGTTTATTTATATCACGCCACTTGGGGACACAGCGCTGTACATTATAACATACAGATTATACAGTATGATGTATATGTTTATTTATATAGCGCCACTTTGGTACACAGCGCTGTACATTATAACAATACAGATTATACAGTACGTATGTATATGTTTATTTATATAGCGACACTTGGGGACTCAGCGCTGTACATTATAACAATAAAGATTATACAGTATGTATGTATATGTTTATATGGCGCCACTTGGGGACGCAGTGCTGTACATTATAACAATACAGATTATACAGTATGTATGTATATGTTTATTTATATAGCGTCACTTGGGGACACAGCGCTGTACATTATAACAATACAAATTATACAGTATGTATGTAATATGTTTATTTATATAGCGCCACTTGGTACGCAGCGCTGTACCTTATAACAATACAGATTATACAGTATGTTGTATATGTTTATTTATATAGCGCCACTTGGGGACACAGCGCTGTACATTTATAACAATACAGATTATACAGTATGTATGTATAATGTTTATTTATTAAGCGCCACTTGGGGACACAGCGCTGTACATTATAACAATACAGATTATACAGTATGTATGTATATGTTTATTTATATAGCGCCACTTGGGGACGCAGCGCTGTACATTATAACAATACAGATTAATACAGTATGTATGGTATATGTTTATTTTATATAGCGCCACTTGGGGACACGCGCTGTACATATAACATACATATATACAGTATGTATAACGTTTTTTTATATAGCGCCACTTGGGTACACAGCGCTGTACATTATAACAATACATTATACAGTAATGTATGTATGTGTTTATTTATAGCGCCCACTTGGGGACACCGCTGTACATTATAAAAATACAGATTATACAGTATGTATGTATATGTTTATTTATATAGCGCCACTTGGGGACACAGCGCTGTACATATAACAATACAGATATACAGTATGTATGTATATGTTTATTTAATAGCGCCACTTGGGGACGCAGCGCTGTACATTATTAAAACACAGATATACAATATGTAATATCTGTTTTATTTATATAGCGCCACTTGGGGACGCAGCGCTGTACATTATAACAATACCGATTATACAGTATGATGTATATGTTTATCTTTATATAGCGCCCACTTGGGGACAGCGCTGTACATAATAACAATACAGATTATACAGTATGTATGTATATGTTTATTTATATAGCGCCACTTGGGGTACACAGCGCTGTACATTATAACAATACAGATTATACAGTTTGTATGTATATGTTTATTTATATAGCGCCACTTGGGTACACAGCGCTGTACATTATAACAATACAGATTATACAGTATGTATGTATATGTTTATTTATATCACGCCACTTGGGGACACAGCGCTGTACATTATAACAATACAGATTATACAGTATGTATGTATATGTTTATTTATATAGCGCCACTTGGTACACACGCGCTGTACATTATAACATTACAGATATACAGTACGTATGTATATGTTTATTTATATAGCGCCACTTGGGGACTCAGCGCTGTACATTATAACATTAAAGATTATACAGTATGTATGTATATGTTTATATGGCGCCACTTGGGGACGCAGTGCTGTACATTATAACAATACAGATTATACAGTATGTATGTATATGTTTATTTATTAAGCTCACTTGGGACACGGCGCTGTACATTATAACAATACAAATTATACAGTATGTATGTATGTTTATTTATATAGCGCCACTTGGGTACGCAGCGCTGTACATTATAACAATACAGATTATACAGTATGTAATGTTATGTTTATTTATATAGCGCCACTTGGGGACACAGCGCTGTCCATTATAACAATAAAGATTATACAGTATGTTGATATTGTTTATTTATATAGCGCCACTTGGGGACACAGGCGTCCTTATAAACAATACAGATTATACAGTATGTATGTATATTTTATTTATATAAGCGCCACTTGGGACGCAGGCGCTGTACATTATAACAATACAGATTATACAGTATGTATGCATATGTTTATTTATATGCGCCACTTGGGGACGCAGCGCGTATACATTATAACAATACAGATTTACAGTATGTATGTATATGTTTATTATATAGCGCCACTTGGGTACGCAGCGATGTCACATATAACAATACAGATTATACAGTATGTATTGTAATGTTTATTTATATAGCGCCACTGGGGTACACAGTGCTGTACATTAAACAATAACAGATATACATTATGTATGGATATGTTTATTTATAATACGCCACTTGGGATAGCGCTGTACATTATAACAATACAGATTATACAGTATGTATGTATAACGTTTTTATATAGCGCACTTGGGTACACAGCGCTGTACATTATACTACCAGATTATACAGTATGTATGTATGTGTTATTTATAATAGCGCCACTTGGGACGCAGCGCTGTACATTATAACAATAACGATTATACAGTATGTATGATATGTTTATTTATATAGCGCCACTGTGGGACAACAGCGCTGTAAATTATAACAATACAGATTATACGTATGATGTATATGTTTATTTATATAGCGCCACTTGGGTACACGCGCTGTACATTATAACTACAGATTATACAGTATTTAGTATATGTTTATTATATAGCGCCATTAGGGGACGCAGCGCTGTACATTATAACATACAGATTATACAGTATGTATTATATGGTTTTATTTATATAGCGCCACTTGGGGAACGCAGCGCTGTACATTATAAAACACAGATTATACAATATGTATTATATGTTTATATTATATAGCGCCACTTGGGGCGCAGCGCTGTACATTATAATACAGATTAATCAGTATGTATGTATATGTTTATTTATATGCGCCACTTGGGGAACGCAGCGCTGTACATTATAACAACACAGATTAACAGTATGATGTATGTATGTTTATTTATATGCGCCACGTGGGGACACCAGCGCTGTACATTATAACACTACATATTAACAGTATGATTTATATGTTTATTATATAGCGCCACTTGGGTACACGCGCTGTAATTATACACTACAGATTAACAGTATGTATGTATATGTTTTATTATATAGCGCCACTTGGGACACAGCGTTGTACATTTAACAATACAGATTATACAGTACGATGTATATGTTTTTAGATAGCTCCACTTGGGGACTCAGCGCTGTACATTATAACAATACAGATTATACAGTATGTATGTAATGTTTATTTATATACGCAGCCACTTGGTACCACAGCGCTGTACATTATAACAATCAGATTATACAGTACGTATGTATATGTTTATTTAATAGCGCCACTTGGAGACTCCTCAGCGCTGTACATTATAACAATACGATTATACAGTATGTATGTATATGTTTAATAGTGCCACTTGGGTACACAGCGCTTACATTATAACAATACAGATTATACAGATTTATTTATGTTTTTATTATATAGCGCCACTAGGGACGCAGCGCTGTACATTATAACAATACAGATTTCCAGTATGTATGTATATGTTTATTTATATAGCGCCACTTGGGACGCAGCGCTGTACATTATAAAACACGATTATACCAATTGTATGTATATGTTTTATTATATAGCGCCACTTGGGACGCGCGCTGTAACATTAACAAACCAGATTATACAGTATGTATGTATATGTTTATTTATATAGCGCCACTTGGGGACGCAGCGCTGTACATTATAACAACACAGAGATTATACAGTATGTATGTATATGTTTTTTTATATAGCGCCACTTGGGGACGCAGCGCTGTACATTATTAAAACACGATTATACAATATGTATGTATATGTTTATTTATATAGCGCCACTTGGGGACGCAGCGCTGTACATTATACAATACAGATTATCCAGTATGTATGTATATGTTTATTTATATAGCGCCACTTGGGTACACACGCTGTACATTATAACAATACAGATTATACAGATGTATGTATATGTTTATTATATCACGCCACTTGGGGACACAGCGCTGTACATTATAACAATCAGATTATACAGTATATGTATATTGTTTATTTATATAGCGCCACTTTGGTACACGCGCTGTACATTATAACAATACAGATTATACAGTACGTATGTATATGTTATTTAAAGCGACACTTGGGACTCAGCGCTGTACATTATACAATAAGGATTATACAGTATTTGTATATGTTTATATGGCGCCACTTGGGGACGCAGGTGCTGTACATTATAACAAACAGATTATACGTATGTATGTATATGTTTATTTATTAGCGTCACTTGGGACACACAGCGCTGTACATTATAACAATAACAATTTATAACAGTATGTATGTATATGTTTATTTATATACGCCACTTGGGTACGCAGCGCTGTACATTATAACAATACAGATTATACAGTATGTATGATATGTTTATTTATATAGCGCCACTTGGGGACACAGCGCTGTACATTATAACAATACAGATATATACAGTATGTATGTATATTTTTATTTATATAGCGCCACTTGGGACACAGCGCTGTCTTTAACATACAGATTATACAGATGTATGTATAGTTTATTTATATGCGCCACTGGGCGCAGCGCTGTACATTATAACATACAGATTATACGTATGTATGGTATGTGTTATTTATATAGCGCCACTTGGGGACACAGCGCTGTACATTATACAATACAGTTATAACGTATGTATGTATACGTTTATTTTATATAGCGCCACTTGGGTACACAGCGCTGTACATTATAACAATACAGATTATACAGTATGTATGTATGTGTTTATTTATATAGCGCCACTTGGGGACACAGCGCTGTACATTATAAAAATACAGATTATACAGTATGTATGTATGATGTTATTTATATAGCGCCACTTGGGACCAGCGCTGTACATTAAACAATACAGATTATACAGTATGTATGTATATGTTTATTTATATAGCGCCACTTGGGGACGCAGCGTGTACATTATTAAAACACAGATTATACAATATGTATGAATGTTTATTTATAGCGCCACTTGGGGACGCAGCGCTGTACATATACAATACAGATTTAATACAGTATGTATATGTTTATTTATATAGCGCCACTTGGGGACGCAGCGCTGTACTTATAACAACAGATTATACAGTATGTTATGTATATGTTTATTTATATAGCGCCACTGGGGACACAGCGCTGTACATTATAACAATACAGATTATACATATGTATGTATATTTATTTATTAAGCGCCACTTGGGTACACAGCGCTGTACATATAACAATACAGATTATACAGTATGTATGTATATTTTATTTATATCACGCCACTTGGGGACACAGCGCTGTACATTATAACAATAACATATATATGTATGTATATGTTATTTATATACGCCACTTTGGTACACAGCGCTGTACATTATAACAATACAGATTATACAGTAGTTGTATATGTTTTTATATAGCGCCACTTGGGGACTCAGCGCTGTACATTATAACTTAAAGATTATACAGTATGTATGTATGTTTATATGGCGCCACTTGGGGACGCAGGCTGTACATTCTAACATAACAAGATTATACAGTATGTATGTATATGTTTATTATATAGCGTCACTTGGGGACACAAGCGCTGTACATTTAACAATACAAATTATCAGTATGTATGTATATGTTTATTTATAGCGCCACTTGGGTACGCAGCGCTGTACATTATAACAATACAGAATACAGTATGTGTATATGTTTATTTATATGCGCCACTTGGGACACAGCGCTGTACATTTAACAATACAGATTATACAGTATGTATGATATGTTTATTTATATAGCGCCCTTGGGGACACAAGCGCTGTACATTATAACAATACAGATTATACAGTATGTATGTATATGTTTATTTATATAGCGCCACTTGGGACGCAGCGCTGTACATTAAACAATACAGATTATACAGTATGTATGTATATGTTTATTTATATAGCGCCACTTGGGGACGCAGCGCTGTACATTATAACAATACAGATTATACAGTATGTATGTATATGTTTATTTATATAGCGCCACTTGGGTACGCAGCGATGTATCATTATAACAATACAATTATACAGTATGATGTATATGTTATTTATATAGCGCACACGTGGTACACAGTGCTGTACATTATAACAATACAGATTATACAGTATGTATGGTATATGTTTATTTATATATCGCCACTTGGGGTACAACAGCGCTGTACATTATAACAATAAGATATACAGTATGTATGTATCGTTTATTTATATAGCGCCACTTGGGCACAGCGCTGTACATTATAACAATACAGATTATACAGTATGTATGTATGTGTTTATTTTATAGCGCCACTTGGGGACCAGCGCTGTACATATAACAATACAGATTATAACAGTATGTATGTATATGTTTATTTATATAGCGCCACTGGGGCACAGCGCTGTAAATTATAACAATACAGATTATACAGTAGTATGTATATTGTTTATTTATATAGCGCCACTTGGGACACAGCGCTGTACATTATAACAATACAGATTAACAGTATTATGTATATGTTTATGTATATAGCGCCATTAGGGACGCAGCCTGTAACTTATAACAATACAGATTATACAGTATGTATGTATATGTTTATTTATATAGCGCCACTTGGGGACGCAGCGCTGTACATTATAAAAACACAGATTATACAATATGTATGTATATGTTTATTTATATAGCGCCACTTGGGGACGCAGCGCTGTACATTATAATACAGATTATACAGTATGTATGTATATGTTTATTTATATAGCGCCACTTGGGGACACAGCGCTGTACATTATACAACACCAGATTATACAGTATATGTAATGTTATTTATATAGCGCCACTTGGGACACAGCGCGCGTACATTATAACAATACAGATTATACAGTATTATGTATATGTTTATTTATATGCGCCACTGGTGTACACAGCGCTGTACATTATAAACAATACAGATTATACAGTAGGTATGTATATTGTTTATTTATATAGCGCCACTTGGGGACACAGCGTTGCATTATAACAATACAGATTATACAGTACGTATGTATATGTTTATTTATATAGCGCCACTTGGGGACTCAGCGCGTACATTTAACAATACGATTATACAGTAGTTATGTATATGTTTATTATATAAGCGCCACTTGGTACACACGCTGTACTATACAATACAGATTATACAGTACGTATGTATATGTTTATTTATATAGCCCACTTGGGGACTCAGCGCTGTACATTATAACAATACAGATATACAGTATGTATGTATATGTTTATATGTGCCCTTGTTACACAGCGCTGTACATTATAAACAATACAGATAACAGTATTTATGTATATGTTTATTTATATAGCGCCAACTAGGGGACGCAGCGCTGTACATTATAACAATACAGATTATACAGTATGTATGTATATGTTTATTTATATAGCGCCACTTGGGGCGCAGCGCTGTACATTATAAAAACACGATTATACAATATTATGTATATGTTTATTTATATAGCGCCACTTGGGGACGCGCGCGCTGTACATTTAACAACACAGTTATACAGTATGTATGTATAGTGTTTATTTATATAGCGCCACTTGGGACACAGCGCTGTACATTATAACAATACGATTATACAGTATGTATGTATATGTTTATTTATAGCGCCACTTTGGGTCCACAGCGCTGTACTTATAACATACAGATTGATACGTATGTATGTATATGTTTATTATATAGCGCCACTTTGGTACACAGCGCTGTACATTATAACAATACATATTATACAGTACGTATGTATATTTTTTATATAAGCGCCACTTGGGGACTCAGCGCGGTACATTATAACAATACAGATTATACAGTACGTAATGTATTGTTTATATAGCGCCACTTGGGACCAGTGCTGTACATTATAACAATACGAGTATACAGTATGTAGGTATATGTTTATTTATATAGCGTCACTTGGGGACACAGCGCTGTACATTATAACAATACAGATTATACAGTAGTATGTATATGTTTTTTAATAGCGCCACTTTGGTACGAGCGCTGTACATTATAACAATAACATATACAGTATGTATGTATAATGTTTATTTATATGGCGCCACTTGGGGACACAGCGCTGTAGATTATAACAATACAGATTATACAGTATGTATGTATATGTTATTTATATGGCGCCACTTGGGTTATAGCACTGTACATTATACAATACAGATTATACAGTATTTATGTATAGTTATTTATATAGCACCCACTTGGTACGCAGCGGCTTACATTATAACAATAAGATTATACAGTATTATGTATAATTTTATTTATAAGCGCCACTTGGGACGCAGCGCGTCATTATACAATACAGATTATACAGTATGTATGTATATGTATATTTATATAGCGCCAACTGGGTACACAGCGCTGTACATTATAACAATACAGATTATACAGTATGAATGTATAATTTTATTTATAAAGTGCCACTTGGGACGCAGCGCTGTACATTATACAAATACAGATTAACAGTATGATGATATGTTTATTTATTAGGCCATGGGACACAGCGCTGTACATTATAACAATACAGATTATACAGCAGTAGTATATGTTTATTTATATAGCGCCACTTGGGTACACAGCGCTGTACATTAACAATACAGATTATACAGTATGTATGTATTTTTATTTTAAAGGCCCACTAGGGACGCAGCGCTGTACATTATAGCAATACAGATTATACAGTATGTATGTATATGTTTATTTATAAAGCGCCACTTGGGTAACAGCGCTGTACATTATAACAATACAGATTTACATTTATGTATGTATAGTTATTTATATAGCGCCACTATGGACGCAGCGCTGTACATTATAACAATACAGATTATACAGTATGTATGTATATGTTTTTTATAATAGCGCACTTAGGACACAGCGCTGTAACATTATAACAATACAGATTATACAGTATGTATGTATATGTTTATTTATATAGCGCCACTTGGGTACACAGCGCTGTACATTTAACAATACAGATTATACAGTATGTATGTATATGTTTATTTATATAGCGCCACCTGGGTACACAGCGCTGTACATTATAACAATACAGATTATACAGTATGTATGTATATTTTATTATTATATAGCGCCACTTGGGACACAGCGCTGTACATTATAAACATATGATTATAACAGTATGTATGTATATGTTTATTTAATAGCGCCACTTGGGTACACAGCGCTGTACATTATAACAATACAGATTATACAGTATGTATGTATATGTTTATTTATATAGCGTCACTTGGTACACAGCGCTGTACATTATAACAATACAGATTATACAGTATGTATGTATATGTTTATTTATATAGCGCCACTTGGTACACAGCGCTGTACATTATAACAATACAATTATACAGTATGTATGTATATGTTATTTATATAGCGCCACATGGGGACACAGCGCTGTACATTATAACAATACAGATTATAACAGCAGTATGGTATTTTTATTTATATAGCGCCCTTGGGTACACAGCGTCTGTACATTATAACAATACAGATTATCAGTATGTATGTATATTTTATTTATAAGCGCCACTGGTGACCACGCTGTACATTATACAATACAGATTATACAGTATGATGTATATGTTTATTTATAAAGCGCCACTTGGGACAACAGCGCTGTACATTATAACAATCCGATTATACATATGTATGTATTGTTTATTATATAGCGCCACTAGACACAGCGCTGTACATTATAACAATACAGATTATAACAGTAGTATGTATATGTTTATTTATATAGCGCACTTGGACACAGCGCTGTACATTATAACAAACAGATTATACAGTATGTATGTATTGTTATTTTATATAGCGCACTTGGGTACACGCGCTGTACATTATACAATACAGATTATACAGTATGTTGTATATGTTTATTTATATAGCGCCACCTGGGTACACAGCGTGTCATTATAACAATACAATTATACGTAGTATGTATATGTTTATTTATATCCGCCACTTGGGTACACACAGCGCTGTACATTAAACAATACAGATTATACAGTATGTCTGTATATGTTTATTTATATAGCGCACTTGGGTACACAGCGCTGTACATTATAACAATACAGATTATACAGTATGTATGTATATGTTTATTTATATAGCCGCACTTCGGTACACACACGCTGTACATTATAACAATACAGATTATACAGTATGTATGTATATGTTTATTTATTAGCGCCACTTGGGACACAGCGCTGTACATTTTAACAATACAGATATACAGTATGTATGTATATGTTTTTTATATAGCGCCACTTGGGACACAGCGCTGTACATTTACAATACAATTTATCAAGTATGTATGTATTGTTTATTTATAGCCCACTTGGGGACACAGCGCTGTACATTATAACAATACAGATTATACAGTATGTATGTATATGTTATTGATATAGCACCACTGGGTACACACGCGCTGTACGTATAACATACAGATTATACAGTATGTATGTATATTTTATTTATATACACACCACTTGGTCAACAGCGCTGTAAGTTATAACAATACAGATTATACAGTATGTATGTATATGTTTATTTATATAGCGCCACCTGGGTACACAGCGCTGTACATTATAACAATACAGATTATACAGTATGTATGTATATGTTTATTTACATAGCGCCACTTGGGGACACAGCGCTGTACATTATAACAATACAGATTATACAGTATGTATGTATATGTTTATTTATATAGCGCCACTTGGGTACACAGCGCTGTACATTATAACAATACAGATAATACAGTATGTATGTTTATGTTCATTTATATAGCGCCACTTGGGGACACAGCGCTGTACATTATAACAATACAGAGAATACAAACAAGGGGATAAGAGCCATTATACAGATAGATAAAAATTAAATGAAATACAATTGCATACATCGGTTAAGAAAACATATATGTATTAATTGATATAAGTGCAACAAGCCTTGACACATTATCAATGAGATCCCTGCCCCGAAGAGCTGACAATCTAAATAATAATAATAATAATCTAAATAAGTTATGTAGGGGTTAGGATTTAGCTATACATGTATTTATGTACGTTTTACTATGAAGTGTTAGGGTGTTAGGGGCCATGAGGTACCAAAATGTATCACAGGTTTCCGTTACTGTACGACCGCGACTGTAAATATAAATAAGTGTACTATTAAAGGGGGAATGTTGGAGGGTGTGTATCATAAGTGTAACTATTAAAGGGGAATGTTGGAGGGTATGTGTTCTATAAGTGTAACTATTAAAGGGGAATGTTGGAGGGTATGTGTTCTATAAGTGTACCTATTAAAGGGGAATGTTGGAGGGTATGTGTTCTATAGGTAACTATTAAAGGGGAATGTTGGAGATATGTGTATCTATAAGTGTAACTATTAAAGGAGGAATGTTGGATGGGATGTGTATCTATAGTGTAACTATTAAAGGGGGAATGTTGGAGGGTGTGTGTTTCTATAAGTGTAACTATTAAAGGGGGAATGTTGGAGGGTATGTGTCTATAAGGTGTAACTATTAAAGGGGGATGTTGGAGGGTTGTGTTTCTAAAGTGTAACTATTAAAGGTGGGAATGTTGGAGGGTATTTGTTCTATAAGTGTAACTTGAAAGGGAGGAATGTTGGAGGGGTGTGTGTATCTATAAGGTAACTATTAAGGGGGAATGTGGAGGGTATTTTTATCTATAAGGTTAACTATTAAAGGGGGAATGTTGTGAGGGTATATGTTTCTATAAGTGTAACTATTAAAGGGGAATGTTGGAGGGTACTTTGTTTCTATAAGTGTAACTATTAAAGGGGGAATGTTGGAGGGATGTGTTTCTATAAGTGTAACTATTAAAGGGGGAATGTTGGAGGGTATGTGTTTCTATAAGTGTAAATATTAAAGGGGAATGTTGGAGGGTATGTGTTTCTATAAGTGTAACTATTAAAGGGGAATGTGTGGAGGGGTATGTGTATTATAAGTGTAACTTTAAAGGGGGTAATGTGAGGGTATTGTTCTATAGTACTATTAAAGGGGGAATGTTGGAGGGTATTGTGTTTCTATAAGTGTAACTATTAAAGGGGGAATGTGGAGGGTATGTGTTTCTATAAGTGTAACTATTAAAGGGGGAATGTTGGAGGGTATGTGTTCTATAAGTGTAACTATTAAAGGGGGAATGTTGGAGGGTATGTGTTTCTATAAGTGTAACATTAAAGGGGGAATGTTGGAGGGTATGTGTTTCTATAAGTGTAACTATTAAAGGGGGAATATTGGAGGGTATGTGTTTCTATAAGTGTAACTAATTAAGGGGTAATTTGGAGGGTATGTTCTATAAGTGTAACTATTGAAGGGGAATGTTGGAGGTATTGTATCTATAAGTGTAACTATTAAAGGGGAATGTGGAGGGTATGTGTATCTATAAGTGTAATATTAAAGGGGATATGGAGGGTATGTGTATCTATAAGTGTAACTATTAAAGGGTAAGTTGGAGGGTATGTGTATCTTAAGGGTAACTTTAAGGGAATGTTGGAGGGTTGTGTCTATAAGTGTAACTATTAAAGGGGAATGTTGGAGGGTATGTGTTTCTATAAGTGTAACTATAAAGGAGGAATGTTGGAGGGTATGTTTTTCTATAAGTGTAACTATTAAGGGGGAATGTTGGAGGGTATGTGTATCTATAAGTGTAACTATTAAAGGGTAAAGTTGGAGGGTATGTGTATCTATAAGGGTAACTATTAAAGGGGAAGGTTGGAGGGTATGTGTTTATAAGTGTAACTATTAAAGGGGAATGTTGGAGGGTATGTTTCTATAAGTGTAACTATTAAAGGAGGAATGTTGGAGGGTATGTGTTATTATAAGTGTAACTATTAAAGGGGAATGTTGGAGGGTATGTGTATCTATAAGTGTAACTATTAAAGGGTAAAGTTGGAGGGTATGTGTATCTATAAGGGTAACTATTAAAGGGGAATGTTGGAGGGTATGTGTTTCTATAAGTGTAACTATTAAAGGGGAATGTTGGAGGGTATGTGTTTCTATAAGTGTAACTATTAATTTAAAGGGTAAAGTTGGAGGGTATGTATCTATAAGGGTAACTATTAAAGGGGAATGTTGGAGGGTATGTGTTTCTATAAGTGTAACTATTAAAGGGGAATGTTGGAGGGTATGTATATCTATAAGTGTAACTATTAAAGGGGAATGTTGGAGGGTATGTGTATCTATAAGTGTAACTATTAAAGGGTAAATTTGGAGGGTATGTGTATCTAGAGGTAACTATTAAAGGGGAATGTTGGAGGGTATGTGTTTCTATAGTGTACTATTAAAGGGGAATGTTGGAGGGTATGGTTTCTATAAGTGTAACTATTAAAGGGTAAAGTTGGAGGGTATGTGATCTATAAGGGTACACATTAAGGGGGATGTTGGAGGGTATGTGTTTCTATAAGTGTAACTATTAAGGGGAATGTTGGAGGGTATGTGTTTCTATAAGTGTAACTATTAAAGGAGGAATGTTGGAGGGTATGTGTTTTCTATAAGTGTAACTATTAAAGAGGAAGAGATTGACTCAAGTATAACCGAGGGTGTAACCCCTACTAGTATTGCCAGTTAAGATGTTTGGAAACTACAACTCCCAGCGTGCTTTAATTGCTGGGAGTTGTAGTTTTCAAACATCTGCAGAAGCCATACTTGCAAAATACTATGCATCCAATTGGTACATGCATTGACCTGTAACATGCAATTAATTCCCCATCTACATTGAAAATTGTGGTATGAAATATTAATACTTGTAAATATTGTGTGCCCTGGTGTCCCTGTTGTATTCTCCTACCTTGTCCAGCGGCCGCTCGCTCCTCCCTCCACATCCTCTGCTGCTTCAGGATGATGTCACTACTCGGCGCTGCAAAGTGAGAGGCGCCGGGTAGTGACACTCACGGTGCGCACTGAGGATGCGGATCGAGCAGCCGCCGACAAGGTAGGAGAAGATTGACTCGAGTATAAACCGAGGTAAGATTTTCAGCTTTTTAAAAGCCTGAAAAAACAATATCTGTCATAGAGAGCGCGTTTCCGGAAGGGATTTTCAGGTTACCGTGATGTAGGACGCAAAAAGAGACGCATTAATTCAGCCGCTGATTGGGTGGTTTGGGGAGAAACAGGCGAGCTGAAGTAACAAGAGTGAACTTAATACATTCAAGCAGAAAGTCAATTCAGGCAGCAACTTTTCCAGCCTGAATTCAAACGCTTAATCTTCCCTATTAACTAAAACGACTGCGGAGCGATTGTTACGATAATGTTACCCTCACCTCCTGTTTCGATATAGTTATATGGACCGTAATTACATTTCCGCCGTCAGTCCAATAATTTCCCTTGTTGAATTCTCTCTAAGTGACGGCCGATATTGATTGTTTTTTAAAAGTATTAGAATTAATCTCGACCGGTTGAATTTTCTGCAAACTCAAACATATGACCACAAAATAAAAAAGAGCCGTCCAAAGGCCCAACGTGGGATTGTTTAAAATCACAGAACCGGCATCAGCTGCTTTAGCTTTCCTTTCTTTTCCAAACCTCAACCATCCAAGATAAACAAATTTGCAGCCACAGAACTTTCCCGAGCCAACAGGTCGAATGGTTTCCACAGAAGCGCGTTATCTAAAACACAAACAAAGTTAGCATTGTGTGGAGTCTTTAAACATCAGTGACTGTTATTATCGGAGAGAAATAATCACGGTGGAGTTTCCAGGATGAACTTTGGGCAAACAGGTGCTGGTACACTACATCTCACCAACCAATCACATCACTTTATAATGTCCAGTTAGCCAGCCGGGGAACATCAGCAGGTAGGAACTACTTGGGCAGTAGACATTTAAAAAAGTCGGCACAGTCCTGGAAAAATATCTTTGGACAGGTGAAACCAAGATTAACCTCTACCAGAATGATGAAGCATACCACATTATCTGTGAAACACGGTGGAGGCATACCATTGATCGCCCTAGGATACCAGGTATCTGATTCCTCTCGGTAGACCACCAAGACCACCCCAACTTAAAGGACATCTCTCTTCCTGCCCAGACTGCCCCTTTTTTGTCAAACACGCCTTTAGAACACCCCACCACTCCCCGGTATAGCCCTAATCCCCCCCTTACTACAATCACATCCCCCTCACCACACCCCTCGATGACATCAGATGTCACGCCCACACCACCTTCGCCATGCCCCACCCCCCGGAAGCCTCTTATGGCAGGGTGGGATTTCTGGGATTCCATTACGCCATAAAGTGCAATCTTATATTTACAGTCTCGGTGTACAGTAACGGAAACCTGTGAATTGCACTTTATGGCGTCATGGAATCCCAGAATCCCACCCTGCCATAAGAGGCTTCCGGGGGGGTGGGGCATGGCGAAGGTGGTGTGGGCGTGACATCGATGTCATCGAGGGGTGTGGTGAGGGGGGATGTGATTTAGTAAGGGGGGAGTTAGGGGCATTAACCTGGGGAGTGGTGGGTTGTTCTAAAGGGTGTTTTGACAAAAAGGGGCAGTCTGGGCAGGAAAGAGATGTCCTTTAAGTTTGGGGTGGTCTTGGTGGTCTACCGAGAGGAATCAGATACCTGGTATCCTATGGCGATCACATGGTAATGCCTCCACCCGTGTTTCACAGATAATGTGGTATGCTTCATCATTCTGGTAGAGTTAATCTTGGTTTCACCTGTCCAAAGAATATTTTTCCAGGACTGTGCCGACTTTTTTAAATGTCTACTGCCCAAGTAGTTCCTACCTGCTGAGGTTCCCCGGCTGGCTAACTGGACATTATAAAGTGATGTGATTGGTTGGTAGATGTAGTTTACCAGCACCTGTGTTTGCCCAAGTTCATCCTGGTGAAACTCCACCGTGATTATTTCTCCTGGATAATACAGTCACTGAGTTTTAAAGACTCCACACAATGCTTACTTTGTTTGTGTTTTAGATAACGCGCTTCTGTGGAAACCTTCGACCTGTTGGCTCGGGAAGTTCTGTGGCTGCGCAATTTGTTTATCTTGGATGGTTGAGTTTGGAAAAGAAAGAAAGCTAAAGCAGCTGATGCCGGTTCTGTGATTTTAAACAATCCCACGTTGGGCCTTTGGACGGCTCTTTTTTATTTTGTGGTCAATATGTTTGAGTTTGCAGAAAATTCAACCGGTCGAGATTAATTCTAATACTTTTAAAAAACAATCAATCGGCCTCACTTAGAGAGAATTCAACAAGGGAAATTATGGACTGACGGCGGAAATGTAATTACGGTCCATATAACTTATATCGAAACAGAGGTGATGGGTACACATTATCGTAACAATCGCTCCGCAGTCGTTTTAGGTAATAGGGAAGATTAAGCGTTGAATTCCAGGCTGGAAAAGTTGCTGCCTGAATTGACTTTCTGCTTGAATGTATTAAGTTCACTCTTGTTACTTCAGCTCCTGTTTCTTCTCTCTCCCCAACACCCATCAGCGGCTGAATTAATGCGTCTCCTTTTGCGTCCTACATCCGGTAACCTACGAAATCCCTTCCGGAAACGCTACTCTCTATGACAGATATTGTTTTTTCAGGCTTTTAAAAAAGCCTGAAAATCTTACCTCTTTTATACTCGAGTCAATCTTCTCCTACCTGTCCGGCGGCTGCTCGATCCCGCATCCTCAGTGCGCATCCGATGATTCATAATGTACTCCTAACCCGGCGCCTCACTTTGCAGCGCCATTATGTGACATCATCCTGAAGCGCAGAGGATGTGGAGGAGGAGCGAGCGCCGCGGACAAGGTAGGAGAATACAACAGGGACAACCAGGGCACACAATATTTACAAGTATTTAATATTTCATCAACCACAATTTTCAATGTAGATGGAATTAATTGCATGTTACAGGTCAATGCAGTTTACAATTGGATGCATAGTATATTTGCAAGTATTGGCTTCTGCGATGTTTGAAAACTACAACTCCCAGCAATTAAAGCACGCTGGGAGTTGTAGTTTCCAAACATCCTAAACTGGCAATACTAGTAGGGTTACACCTCGTTTATACTTGAGTCAATCTCTTCCCCTTAATAGTTACACTTATAGAAACACATACCCTCCAACATTCCTCCTTTAATAGTTACACTTATAGAAACACATACCCTCCAACATTCCCCTTTAATAGTTACACTTATAGAAACACATACCCTCCAACATTCCCCTTAATTGTTACCCTTATAGATCACATACCCTCCAACTTTACCCTTTAATAGTTACACTATAGAACACATACCCTCCAACATTCCCCTTTAATAGTTACACTAAGAAACACATACCCTCCAACATTCCCCTTTAATAGTTACCCTTAAGATAACCACATACCCTCCACATTTACCCTTTATTTACACTTATAGATACACATCCCTCCAACTTCCCCCTTTAATAGTTACACTTATAGAACACATACCCTCCAACATCCCCTTTATAGTTACACTTATAGAAACCATACCCTCCACCATTCCCCTTTAAAGTTACCCTTATAGATACACATACCCTCCAACTTTACCCTTTAAAAATAGTTACACTTATAGAACACATACCCTCCAACATTCCCCTTTAATAGTTACACTTATAGAAACACATACCCTCCAACATCCCCTTTAATAGTTACCCTTATAGATACACATACCCTCCAACTTTACCCTTTAATAGTTACACTTATAGATACACATACCCTCCAACATTCCCCTTTAATAGTTACACTTATAGATACACATACCCCTCACTTTCCTCCTTTAATAGTTCACTATAAACACATACCCTCCACATTCCCCTTTAATAGTTACACTTATGAAACACATACCCTCAACATTCCCCTTTAATAGTTACCCTTATAGAACACATACCCTCAACTTTACCCTTTAATAGTTACACTTATAGATACACATACCCTCCAACATCCCCCCTTTAATAGTTACACTTTAAGAAACACATACCCTCCAACATTCCTCCTTTAATAGTTACACTTATAGAAACACATACCCTCCAACATTCCCCTTTAATAGTTACACTTATAGAAACACATACCCTCCAACATTCCCCTTTAATAGTTACCCTTATAGATAAACATACCCTCCAACTTTACCCTTTAATAGTTACACTTAGTATACACATACCCTCCAATAGTCCCCCCCTTTAATAGTTACACTTATAGATACACATACCCTCCAACATTCCCCTTTTAATAGTTACACTTATAGATACACATACCCTCCAACATTCCCCCTTCAATAGTTACACTTATAGATACACATACCCTCCAAACTTACCCCTTTAATAGTTACCTTATAGAAACACATACCCTCCAATTCCCCCTTTAATGTTACACTTATAGAAACCTACCCTCCAACATTCCCCCTTTAAAGTTACCTTATAGAAACCACTACCCTCCAACATTCCCCCTTTAATAGTTACACTTATAGATACACATACCCTCCAACATTCCCCCTTAATAGTTACACTTATATAAACACATACCCTCCAACATTCCCCCTTTAATAGTTACACTTATAGAAACACATACCCGCCAACATTCCCCCTTTAATAGTTCATATAGAAACACAACCCTCCACCATTACCCCTTTAATAGTTACACTTATAGATACACATACCCTCCAACATTCCCCCTTTAATAGTTACACTTATAGAACACATACCCTCCAACATTCCCCCTTTAATAGTTTACACTTATGAAACACACCCTCCAACATTCCCCCTTTAATAGTTACACTTATAGAACACATACCCTCCAACATTCCCCTTTAATGTTACACTTATAGAAACACATACCCTCCAACATTCCCCCTTTAATAGTTACACTTATAGACAACATATACCCTCCAACATTCCGTCCCCCTTTAATATTTACACCTTATAGATAAAAATACCCTCCAACATTCCCCCTTTAATAGTTACACTTATATACACACAACCCCCCAACATTCCTCCTTTAATAGTTACACTTATAGAAACACATACCCTCCAACCTTCCCCCCTTTACAGTTACCCTTATAGAAACCATACCCTCCAACATTCCCCTTTTAATAGTTCACTTATAGATACACATACCCCCAACATCCTATTCCCCTTTAATAGTTACACTTATAGAACCACACATCCCTCCAACATTCCCCTTTAATATTTACACTTATAGATACACATACCCTCCAACATCTCCCCTTTAATAGTTACACCTTATAGATCACATATCCCTCCACATCCCCTTTAATAGTTACACTTTGAACACATACCCTCCAACATTCCCCCTTTAATAGTTACACTTATAGAAACACATACCCTCCAACTTCCCCCTTTAATAGTTACACTTAGAAACACATACCCTCCAACATTCCCCTTTAATAGTTACACTTATGATACACAACCCTCCAACATTCCCCCTTTAATAGTTTACACTTATAGATACACATACCCCAACATTCCCCCTTAATAGTTACACTTATAGATACACACACCCTCCAACATTCCTCCTTTAATAGGTACACTTATAGATACACATACCCTCCAACATTCCTCCTTTAATAGTTACACTTATAGAAACACACACCCTCCAACATCCTCCCCTTTATAGTTACACTTATAGATACACAAACACCCTCCAACATCCCCTTTAATAGGTACACTTATAGATACACACACTACCCTCCAACAATTCCCCCTTTAATAGTTACCTTATAGTAACACACACCCTCCAACATTCCCCCTTTAATAGTTTCCACTTATAGATACACATACCCTCCAACATTCCCCTTTAATATTTTACACTTATAGATACACATACCCCTCCAACATTCCCCTTTAATAGTTACACTTATAGATACACACACCCTCCAACATTCCTCCTTTAATGTTTACACTTATAGAAACACATACCCCCAACATTCCCCTTTATTAGTCAACACTTAAGATACCATACCCTCCAACATTCCCCCTTATAGTTCACTTATAGATACACACCCCTCCAACATTCCCCTTATAGTTTACACTTATAAAACACATACCCTCCAACATTCCCCTTTAATAGTTTTAACACTTAAAGATACCAAACACCTCTCCATTACATTCCTCCTTTAATAGTTACACTTATATACACATACCCTCCAACATTCCCCCTTTAATAGTTACACTTATATAACATACCCTCAACATTCCCCCTTTAATAGTTACACTTATAGATAACACATACCCTCCAACATCCACCCTTAATAGTTACACTTATAGATCACATACCCTCCAACTTCCCCCTTTAATAGTTTACACTTATAGAAACACATACCCTCCAACATTCCCCCTTTAATAGTTACACTTATAGATAACACATACCCTCCAACATTCCTATCCTTTATAGTTTACACTTATAAGATACACATACCCTCCAACTCCCCCTTTAATAGTTACACTTATATATTACACATACCCTCCAACATTCCACCCCTTTAATAGTTACACTTGTAGAAACACACACACCCTCACCCCATTCCCCCTTTAATAGTTACACTATAGAAACACATACCCCCAACATTCCCCTTTAATAGTTACACTAATAGATACACATACCCTCCAACATTCCCCTTTAATAGTTACACTAATAGATACACATACCCTCCAACATTCCCCTTTAATAGTTACCACTATAGATACACATACCCTCCAACATTCCCCTTTAATAGTTACACTATAGATAACACATACCCTCCAACATTCCCCCTTTAATAGTTCACACTTATAGTAACACATACCCTCCAACATTCCCCCTTTAATAGTTAACATCTTTGGTTAATAAAAAGAAATTAAAAAAATGGTTAAAACCGCTCATTCATAGATGGCCCTAACACCCTAACACTTCATAGTAAAACGTACATAAATACATGTATAGCTGAATCCTCAACCCCCCATAACTTATTTAGATATATTATTATTTAGATTGTAGTCTTCGGGGCAGGGATCTCATTGATAATGTGTCAAGGCTTGTTGCACTATATCAATTAATACATATATGTTTTCTTAACCGATGTATGCATTGTATTTCATTTAATTTTTCTATCTGTATAATGGCTTGCATTTATCCCCTTGTTTGTATTCTCTGTATTTTTATAATGTACAGCGCTGTGTACCCAAGGGCCGCTTTATAAATAAACATATACTACATACTGTATAATCTGTATTGTTTTAATGTACAGCGCTGTGTACCCAGTGGCGCTTTATAAATAAACAATACATAAATACTGTATAATCTGTATTGTTATAATTGTACAGCGCTGTGTACCCAAGTGGCGTTTATAATAACATATACATACTACTGTATAATCTGTATGTGTTATAATGTACAGCGCTGTGTCCCATGGCGCTATATAAAAAACATATACATACATACTGTATAATCTGTATTTTTTATAAGTACAGCGCTGTGTCCCAAGTGGTGCTATATAAATAAACATATACATACATACTGTATAATCTGTATTGTTATAATGTACAGCGCTGTGTACCCAAGGGGCGCTAATAATAAACATTACATACATACTGTATAATCTGTATTGTTTAAACGTACAGCGCTGTGTACCCAAGTGGTGCTTATAAATAAACATATACATACATACTGTATAATCTGTATTGTTAAAAACGTACCGCTGTGTACCCAAGTGGTGCTATATAAATACACATATACATACATACTGTATAATCTGTATTGTTATAATGTACAGCGCTGTGTCCCCGTGGGCGCTATATAAATAACATTACATACATACTGTATAATCTGTATTGTTATAATGTACAGCGCTGTGTCCCCAAGTGGCCTATATAAATAACATATACATACATACTGTATAATCTGTATTGTTATAATGTACAGCGCTGTGTACCCAAGTCGCTATAAATAAACTATACATACATACTGTTATAATCTGTTTGTTATAATGTACAGCGCTGTGTACCAAGTGACGCTATATAAAATAAACATATACATACATACTGTATAATCTTTATTGTTTAATGTACAGCGCTGTGTCCAGTGCCGCTATATAAATAAACATAACAACATGTATCACAGGTTTCCGTTACTGTACGACCGCGACTGTAAATATAAGATTGCACATTTATGGCGTAATGGAATCCCAGAAATCCCACCCTGCCATAAGAGGCTTCCGGGGGGGTGGGGGCGTGGCGAAGGTGGTGTGGGCGTGACATCTGATGTCATCGAGGGTGTGGTGAGGGGGATGTGATGTCAGTAAGGGGTGGAGTTAGGGGCATTACCGGGGAGTGGTGGGGTGTTCTAAAGGCGTGTTTGACAAAAAAGGGGCAGTCTGGGGCAGGAGGAGAGATGTCCTTTAAGTTTGGGGTGGTCTTGGTGGTCTACCGAGAGGAATCAGATACCTGGTATCCTATGGGCGATCACAATGGTATGCCTCCACCGTGTTTCACAGATAATGTGGTATGCTTCATCATTCTGGTAGAGGTTAATCTTGGTTTCACCTGTCCAAAGAATATTTTTCCAGGACTGTGCCGACTTTTTTAAATGTCTACTGCCCAAGTAGTTCCTACCTGCTGATGTTCCCCGGCTGGCTAACTGGACATTATAAAGTGATGTGATTGGTTGGTGAGATGTAGTGTACCAGCACCTGTTTGCCCAAAGTTCATCCTGGTGAAACTCCACCGGTGATTATTTCTCCTGGATAATAACAGTCACTGATGTTTAAAGACGTCCACACAATGCTTTACTTTGTTTCTGTTTCAGATAACGCGCTTCTGTGGAAACCATTTCGACCTGTTGGCTCGGGAAAGTTCTGTGGCTGCCAAATTTGTTTATCTTGGATGGTTGAGGTTTGGAAAAGAAAGGAAAGCTAAAGCAGCTGATGCCGGTTCTGTGATTTTAAACAATCCCACGTTGGGCCTTTGGACGGCTCTTTTTTTATTTTGTGGTCAATATGTTTTGAGTTTGCAGAAAATTCAACCGGTCGGAGATTAATTCTAATACTTTTAAAAAACAATCAATATCGGTCGTCACTTAGAGAGAATTCAACAAGGGAAATTTATGGACTGACGTCGGAAATGTAATTACGGTCCATATAACTTATATCGAAACAGGAGGTGATGGGTAACATTATCGTAACAATCGCTCCGCAGTCGTTTAGGTTAATAGGGAAGATTAAGCGGTTGAATTCCAGGCTGGAAAAGTTGCTGCCTGAATTGACTTTCTGCTTGAATGTATTAAGTTCACTCTTGTTACTTCAGCTCCTGTTTCTCCCCAAACCACCCAATCAGCGGCTGAATTAATGCGTCTCCTTTTTGCGTCCTACATCACAGTAACCTGAAAATCCCTTCCGGAAACGCGCTCTCTATGGCAGATATTGTTTTTTCAGGCTTTTAAAAAAGCCTGAAAATCTTACCTCGGTTTATACTCGAGTCAATCTTTCTCCTACCTTGTCCGGCGGCTGCTCGATCCGCATCCTCAGTGCGCATCCGGATGATGTCACTACCCGGCGCCTCTCACTTTGCAGCGCCGAGTAGTGACATCATCCTGAAGCGCAGAGGATGTGGAGGGAGGAGCGAGCGGCCGCTGGACAAGGTAGGAGAATACAACAGGGACACCAGGGCACACAATATTTACAAGTATTTATACTTCATACCACAAATTTCAATTGTTAGAGGGGAATATTAATTGCATGTTACAGGTCAATGCAGGTACCAATTGGATGCATAGTATTTTGCAAGTATTGGCTTCTGCAGAGTTTGAAAACTACAACTCCCAGCAATTAAAGCATGCTGGGAGTTGTAGTTTCCAAACATCTTAACTGGCAATACTAGTAGGGGTTACACCCTCGGTTATACTTGAGTCAATCTCTTCCTCTTTAATAGTTACACTTATGAAACACCATACCCTCCAACATTCCTCCTTTAATAGTTACACTTAAGATAAACACATACCCTCCAACATTCCCCTTTAATAGTTACACTTATAGAAACACATACCCTCCAACTATTCCCCTTTAATAGTTACCCTTATAGATACACATACCCTCCAACTTACCCTTTAATAGTTACACTATAGAAAACACATACCCTCAACATTCCCCTTTAATAGTTACACTATAGAAACACATACCCTCCAACATTCCCCTTTAATAGTTAACTATAGAAACAAACCTCCAACATTCCCTTTAATAGTTACCCTTATAGATCACATCCCTCAAATTTACCCTTATGTTAAACTATAGAAACACATACCCTCAACATTCCCCTTTAATAGTTACACTTATAGAAAACATACCTCCAAATTCCCTTAATAGTTACACTTATAGATACACATACCCTCCACCTTACCCTTTAATAGTTACACTTATAGAACACATACCCTCCAACATTCCCCCTTAATAGTTACACTTATAGAACACATACCCTCCAACATTCCCCTTAATAGTTAACTTATAGAAACACATACCCTCCAACATTCACCCTTTAATAGTTACACTTATAGAAACACATACCCTCCAAACATTCCCCTTTAATAGTTACATTATAGATACACATACCCTCCAACATTTCCTTTAAAGTATTACACTTATAGAACACATACCCTCCAACATTCCCCCTTTAATAGTTACACTATAGAACACATACCCTCCAACATTCCCCCTTTAATAGTTACACTTATAGAAAACACATACCCTCCAACATTCCCCTTTATAGTTACACTATAGAAAACATACCCTCCAACATTCCCCTTTAATAGTTTACCCTATAGATAACACCTACCCTCCACATTACAATTTAATAGTTAACATATAGATACACATACCCTCCAATAACCCCCTTTATAGTTACACTTATAGATACACATACCCTCCAACATTCCCCCTTTAATAGTACACTTATAGATACACATACCCTCAACATTCCCCCTTAATAGTTACACTTATAGATACACATACCTCCAACATTCCCCCTCTTAATAGTACACTTATAGAAAACACATACCCTCCAACATTCCCTTTAATAGTTACACTTATAGATACACATACCCTCCAAATTCCCCTTTAATAGTTACACTTATAGAAACACATACCCTCCAACATTCCCCTTTAATAGTTACACTTATAGAAACACATACCCTCCAACATTCTTTAATAGTTACACTTATAGAACAACATACCCTCCCAACATCCCCCTTTAATAGTTACACTTATAGAACACATACCCTCAACATTCCCCTTTAATAGTTACACTAATTAAATACACCTACCCTCCAACATTCCCCTTTAATAGTTACACTAATAGATACACATACCCTCCAACATTCCCCTTAATAGTTACACTATAGAACACTACCCTCCAACATTCCCTTTAATAGTTACACTTATAGAACACATACCCTCCAAATTCCCCTTTAATAGTTAACACTTAATAGACACATACCCTCCAACATTCCCCTTTAATAGTTACATATAACTACACTACCCTCCAACATTCCCCCTTATATGTTACACTATAGAAAACACTACCCTCCAACATTCCCCTTTAATTGTACACTTATAGATACATACCCTCCAACATTCCCCCTTTAATAGTTACACTTATAGATACACATACCCTCCAACATTACCCTTTAATAGTTACACTTATAGATACACCACACCCTCAACATTCCCCTTTAATAGTTACACTTATAGAAACACATACCCTCCAACATTCCCCTTTAATAGTTACACTTATAGATACACATACCCTAACATTCCCCCTTTAATAGTTACACTTATAGAAACCAAAAACTCCAACATTCCCCTTTAATAGTTACACTTATAGAACACATACCCTCCAACTACCCCTTTATAGTACACTTATAGAAAACACATACCCTCAAAATTCCCCCTTTAAAGTAACACTTATAGAAACACATACCCTCCAACATTCCCCCTTTAATAGTTACACTTATAGATACACATAACCCTCCAAAATCCCCCCTTTAATAGTTACACTTATAGATACACAACCCTCCACACATTCCCCCTTTAATAGTTACACTTATAGAAAAAACATACCCTCCAACATTCCCCCTTTAATAGTTACACTTATAGAAAACACATACCTCCAACATTCCCCTTAATAGTTACACTTATAGAAAACAATACCCTCCAACATTCCCCTTTAATGTACACTTATAGAACACATACCCTCCACATTCCCCTTTAATAGTTACACCTTATAGAAACACATACCCTCCAACATTCCCCCTTTATAGTTACACTTATAGAAACACATACCCTCCAACATTCCCCCTTTAATAGTTACACTATAGAACACATACCCTCCAACATCCCCCTTAATAGTTACACTTATAGATTCACATACCCTCCAACATTCCCCTTTAATAGTTACACTATAGAATACACATACCTCCCACATTCCCCTTTAATAGTTACACTATAGATACACATACCTCCAAAATTCCCCTTTAATAGTTACACTTATAGAAAACCATACCCTCCAACATTTCCCCTTTAATAGTTACACTTATAGAAACACATACCCTCCAACATTCCCCCTTTAATAGTTACACTTATAGAAAAACATACCCTCCAACATTCCCCTTTAATGTTAACACTAATAGATACACATCACCTCCAACATTCCCCTTAATAGTTACACTAATAGATACACATACCCTCCAAACATTCCCCTTTAATAGTTACACTTATAGATACAAAACAAAAAACATACCCTCCAACATTCCCCCTTTAATAGTTACACTTATAGAAACACATACCCTCCAACATTCCCCCTTAATAGTTACACTTATAGAAAACACAACACCCCTCCAACATTCCCCTTTAATAGTTACACTTATAAACACATCCTCCAACATCCCCTTTAATAGTTACACTTATAGAACACATACCTCCAACATTCCCCTTTAATAGTTACACTATAGATACACATACCCTCCAACATTCCCCCTTTAATAGTTACACTTATAGAAACACATACCCTCCAACATTCCCCCTTTAATAGTTACACTTATAGATAACCATACCCTCCAAAATTCCCCTTTAATAGTTACACTTATAGATACACATACTCCAACATTTCCCCTTTAATAGTTACACTTATAGAAACACACTACCCTCCAAACATTCCACTTTAATAGTTACACTTATAGAACACCATACCCTCCAACATTCCCCCTTTAATAGTTACACCTATAGATACACATACCCTCCAACATTCCCCTTTAATAGTTACACTTATAGAAACACATACCCTCCAACATTCCCCCTTTAATAGTTACACTTATAGAAACACATACCCCCAACATTCCCCTTTAATAGTTACACTTATAGACACATACCTCCAACATTCCCCTTTAATAGTTACACTTATAGATACACATACCCTCAACATTCCCCTTAATAGTACACTTATAGAAACACATACCCTCCAACATTTCCCCCTTTAATAGTTACACTTATGAAAAACACATCACCTCCAACATTCCCCTTTAATAGTCACTTATAGAAACACATACCCTCCAACATTCCCTTTAATAGTTACACTTATTAGAAACACATACCCTCCAACATTCCCCCTTTAATAGTTACACTATGAAACACAATACCCTTCAACATTCCCCCTTTAATAGTTACACTATTAGAAAACATACCCTCCAACATTCCCCTTAATAGTTACACTATAGATACACATACCCTCCAACATTCCCCTTTTAATAGTTACACTTATAAAGAATACATACCCTCCAACATTTCCCCTTTAATAGTTTCAAATATAGAACACATACCTCCCACATTCTTTAATAGTTACACTATAGAAGACACACATACCCTCCAACATTCCCCTTTAATAGTTACACTCTATAGACTACACATACCCTCCAACATTCCCCTTTAATAGTTACAACTTATAGATACACATACCCTCCACATTCCCCCTTTAATAGTTACACTTATACATACCCTCCAACATTCCTTTCCAATTCACTTATAGAAACACATACCCTCCAACATTCCCCTTTAATAGTTACACTTTAGATACAAATACCATCCAACATCTCCCCTTTAATAGTTACACATTGACCATACACCCAACCCCACACACATCCCCTTTAATAGTTACACTTATAGATCACAACACCCCAACATTCCTCCTTTAATAGTTACACCTTATTATAGAAAACATACCCCTCCAACATTCCCCTTTATAGTTTACACTTATAGATACACATACCCTCCAACATTCCCCCTTTATAGTTTCACTTATAGAAACACATACCCTCCAACATTCCCCTTTAATAGTTACAATTATAGACAAAACTACATACCCTCCAACAGTCCCCCTTTAATAGTACACGTATAGAAACACATACCCTCAAACATTCCCCCTTTAATAGTTACACTTATAGAGTACACATACCCTCCAACATTCCCCCTTTAATAGTTACACTTATACGATACACATACCCTCCACATCCCCTTTAATAGTACACTTAAGAAACACTACCCTCCAACATTCCCCTTTAAAGTTTACACTATAGAAACACCATACCCTTCCAACATTCCCCCCTTTAATATTACACTTATAGAAACACATACCCCTCCAACCATTCCACCTTTAATAGTTACACTTATAGAAACACATACCCTCCTCCAACATTCCCCCTTTAAAGTTTACACTTATAGTACAACATACCCTCCAACATTTCCCCCCTTTATAGTTACACTTATAGAACACATCCCCTCCAATCCTCCCAACCTTTCCCCTAATAGTTACACTATAGATACACATACCTCCAAAATTCCCCTTAATAGTTACAATTTAGATAAATACCCTCCAACATTCCCCTTTAATAGTTACACATAGAAACACATACCTCCAACTTCCCCCTTTAATAGTTACACTTATAGAAACATACCCTCCAACATTCCCCCTTAATAGTTACACTTATAGATAACACATACCCTCCAACCTTTCCCCCTTTAATAGTTACACTATATAGATAACACATACCTCCAAACATTTCCCCCTTTAATAGTTACACTTAGAATACACTACCCCAACATTCCTTAATGTACACTTATAGAACACATACCTCCAACATTCCCCCTTTAATAGTACACTTATAGAAAACATACCCTCCACATTCCCCCTTATAGTTACACTTATAGAAACACATACCCTCCAACATTCCCCCTTAATAGTTACACTTATAGAAACACATACCCTCCAACATTCCACTATTTGAATAACACTTTAGACAAACTTACCCCCAACATTCCCCCTTTAATAGTCCTTCATATAGAAACACATACCCTCCACACTATTCCCCCTTCTTTAAATAGTTACACTTAGAGATACACATACCCTCCAACATTCCCCCTTTAATAGTTACATGTATAGATAACACATACCTCCAAAATTCCCTTTAATAGTTACACTCTTAGATAACATACACCTACCAACATTCCCTTTAATAGTTACACTTTATAAACATACCCTCCAACATTCCCCTTAATAGTTTACACTTATAGATACACATACCCTCCAACATTCCCCCCCTTTAATAGTTACACTATTAACACATACCACCAACATTCCCTTTAATAGTTACATTATAGATACACATACCCTCCACATTCCCTTTAATAGTTACACTATAGAGAACACATACCCTCCAACATTCCCCTTTAATAGTTACACTTATAAACACATACCCTCCAACATCCCCCTTTAATAGTTACCATTTACATAGAAACACCCTACCCCCAACACTTCCCCTTAATAGTTTACAACTTATAGAAAACACAATAACCCTCCAATTCCCCCTTTAATAGTTTACACTTATAGAAACACATACCCTCACAACATTCCCCCTTAATAGTTACACTTATAGAACACCATACCCTCCAACATTCCTTTAATAGTATACCTAATAGAAACCATACCCTCCAACACTTCCCCTTTAATAGTTACATTATAGAAACACATACCCTTCCAACATTCCCCCCTTTAATAGATACACCTTATAGAACACATACCCTCCAAAATTCCCCCTTTAACTAGTTACACTATAGAACACATACCCTCCAACATTCCCCTTTAATAGTTAAACGAACTTAGATACACACATACCTCTCCAACATTCCCCCTTTATAGTTACACTTATAGAACACCACACCTACTCAACCATTTCCCTTTTAATAGTAACACTTATTCAAGAATACACATACTCCCAACATTCCCCTTTAACTAGTTACACTATAGTAAACATACAAACCACCCTCAATCCCCTTTAATAGTTACATCCTTAAGACACATACCCCTCCAACATTCCCCCTTTAATAGTTACACTTATAGATAACCACATACCCTCCCTTACCCTTCCCCTTTGAACTAGACCATTAAGATACACAACACAATCACATTACCCCTAGTACACTCTATAGCATACACACCACTACCAACTTCCCCTTTAATAGTTCACACTTATAGAAACACATACCCTCCAACATTCCCCTTTAATAGTTACATCTATAGAAACACATACCCCACAACATTCCCCTCCTTTAATAGTTACACTTATAGAAACACATACCCTCCAACATTCCCCTTTAATAGTTACACTTATAGAAACAACACTACCACTCCGTTAATTACCTTAATAACAATACCCTTCCACACCTTTATGTTTACACTAATAGATACCACACTTACAGTGTATATATAATATAGTAACATAGTATAGAACTGCAGAGGGAGCATAAAGAATTCAACCTGATCTTAGCACAGCTCTGTTCAATGTAGTCATCATTGAAAGATGGTAACTCAGTATTTGAAAAATCCACAAATTTTTTGATGAATTTGAAATTTTACTTTAATTTTCCCTTTTAATTCGCAGCTTAGGTTTAAAATTGATCTCAATTAACCCAACAGTTTTTCTTTTCTTTTTTTGGGGCTAGGCCACACTACAATGCTTTAAATTGCGGTATGATTGCTATAGCAACCCGATTGTGTGTTAAAAAGCGCATGCTAGTGTTTGCCGGGCCACACGAATTGCGATGCAACCCACTTTTTAGAGCCATTTTGTGATCACCATTTTTCTTATGCGGATCGTATGATCTCCAATAATTGATGCTTTAATATTATTCTTAATAATATTCTTAAAAATATTCTTAATATTCCAATAGATAAATCGATGAGTAGACACATGGCAGATCGGGGAGAAATCAACCCATTGTTTTTGAATTGTATTTTTACTCCCCTAATGAATTTTAGCTTGTACGAAAAGTACAACACAAGAATAAGAAACTATCGCCATTGGAGATTTATACAAACGCGAATGGTATTTAAACTCCAAGCCTTGCTCACTGTGTTAAACTGTTTTTTACTTGATACATGGTCGGCGTTTAATTCATTCCAGGAATACCCATATTTTCCCCGTTAGCCTTGAGAGCCGGGTCAAATTGTTCAGACGACATAAAATTGGAAAACCAAGATGGCAGGTCTGAGCCATAAAATATTTACGATTCCTGAATTCGAGTTAAACAATCAAATAAACACATCCAGATGAAATTCTATCAAATTATTCCCTGTGATTGGTGCTGAGGACACCGAGGAAATTGGCTCGGAATTATAGATGTTTCATTACGGATGGGGAAAATAAGTTTTTTTGACTTTTATGTAAGAAACGTATTTTCTAAATATTGATTTTTACTGAGCGTGCATAAAGTAAAGTGACAGTAGATAAAATGTACCCGAGACGTTACAAATGGGGAGACAGATTTAATTTCATAGATTTCATATTGTACATTGAAAGTAAATATTAGATATATCTCCACATAGATATATATATATTTTATTTTCCATAAATTAGTTTTATTTGATCGATATTTTGCCTTTTCATTTGTCAAAGGAGAAAGATTTAAATTGATATAATTATATATATTTTACTGTGAGTTGTTAAACAGATCTGTAGGTAGGTAGGTAGGTAGGTAGGTAGGGTACCGTATTGCTCCAAGCAGGGGAGCCCTCGTTCTTACCATATGAAGACATCAGACACTGAAACAGAGATGATTAATTTCCATTAACATTAATGTATTTCAATTTGCAGGTATGTATATTTATAAAATAGTTAATGTGAAATGAAAGGTAAGTAGATGAATGATCTACTTATTAATTAATGTAGCACACGTTTCTGAATGAAGATCCCTAGTTACGTTAACGAAGAGCTGACATGGAAATAAAGAAATTCCCCAACAAACAATTAATAGGGAAAAGAGAAAGGGCAGTTCAACTCTCCTCATTCACACTGCGTATACTCACATGTCAAAGGGCCATATTTACAATGGCTATTTTGCGATACTGCACCTTGATCATTGTCGCAATCGTACATTAAAAATCATGGTCGTAAATGTACATTGTACATTTACACCCATGATTGTAGTTATCCATTTCCCTGTACAATACCATTGTGGTATTTTGGTACCCACTTAGATTATAAGCTCTTTGGGGGAGGGACCTCACTCCTAATTTACATATTTTTTCAGCTCCTCCTTCCTAGTGAGTAACAATTAGTTTTCTCTTTGCTCAGTCTTAATTAACAACCTCTCAGAAATACTGCTCAATTGAATTGAGAAATAGAAAACATCCTGTTAATTAGCAATCGCAGAATTAATGCATCATCGGTTATACTTAAGTTTTAGTTCTGCTTGCACAACATCACAGAACGTTTATGGGGTGTAAGGCTGGAAAAGAAATGTTGGAATAAATCTCTAGTACCAGGGTAACGTAATAAGGATATAAAATCAGTTTGTTTTTTCATTCTGGTGGCTGGGATCACAGCCCTATTCTCTCTCCCTATTATGTATTTATAGAGTGGCTGAAAATAGACTATTCTAGGCAACTTCATAAAACAAGGAAATATTACTTTGATATAAATAAGGGGGGAACATGCAGAATAAAGACCGTTTTATCTAGTGGAATTCATGTAGATACAGCACAATATACAATGTACCGACTATTAAAGGAAGCACATTCAGGGGATGGGAGTCAGTGACAATAACTATGGGAGGGGCCAGAAAGAAGTCAGTGTATAATCCAACATATTGAATTACTGTATGAAACCACATTAACAAATTGTTTCTTTCACTTTAACAATTTTAACCCCCGACTCTGATACCACGGTCAACCAGTCCGCCAAGCAAGAAAACCCCCTGCGTTTCCATCGTTTATAAATCCTGGGGATTTCTGAATTAACAATCAAATAAAATGTGCAGCAATTTCACTACTTGCTTATTTGGGAATTGAGAAAAAGAACAAGTTAGAAGCTTTGCTGGGGATTAGAATTTATAATTCCCGTTGCTTAAGTTCCTGTAGCTACGGAAAAATTACCTTTAGCGTTGGGGAAAAATGATATTTTTAGAATATAATTCTTTTTATCGACAGACAGAGGGGCTAAAGTAATGAAACAAAATGCAAAAGTGTGCCAGTATAACCAGTTAGATATTATTTAACTGCAGTAACGCAGTAGAAAGCTAGCATCTAATTGGTTGGAGGAAATTAACAGCACGAAAAAAGGTTTGCACCTCTAATTGCATCAACCCAAAATATTTAGGAAATTTTAAATTCGATCAAAAAGTTTCTTGGTTTTGTGGAAACCTGGGAAAATTTTGTGAGCCCTCTGGTGATCCACAGGTAGACTGCAGGATTGATAAACCAATCAGGATCTAGACTATGGATAATCCAATCAGCTGGTTGTCCACAGGCTAGGTAACCCAATCAGCAGGTAGACCACAGGTTAGGTTACCGAATCAGCAGGTAGACCACAGGCTAGGTTACCCAATCAGCAGGAAGACACAGGCTAGGTTACCCAATCAGCAGGAAGACACAGGCTAGGTTACCCAATCAGCAGGTAGACCACAGGCTAGGTACCCCAATCAGAAGGTAGACCGCAGGTTAAGTTACAGAATCAGCAGGTAGACCACAGGCTAGGTTACCCAATCAGCAGGTAGACCACAGGCTAGGTACCCCAATCAGCAGATGGACCACAGGCTAGGTTATCCAATCAGCAGGTAGACCACAGGCTAGGTTACCCAATCAGTAGGTAGACCACAGGCTAGGTTACCCAATCAGCAGGTAGACCACAGGCTAGGTTACCCAATCAGTAGGTAGACACAGGCAGGGACCCAAATCAGCAGGTGGACCACAGGCTAGGTTACCCAATCTGCAGGTGGACCACAGGCTAGGTTACCCAATCAGTAGGTAGACCACAGGCTAGGTTACCCAATAAGCAGGTTGACCACAGGGTAGGTTACTCAATCAGCAGGTAGATAACAGGCTAAATTACCTAATTAGAAGGTAGACCACAGGCTAGGTTACCAAATCAGCAGGTAGACCACAGGCTAGGTTACCAAATCATCTGGTAGACCACAAGCTAGGCTACCCAATCAGAAGGTAGACCACATGCTAGGTTACCCAATCAGCCGGTAGACCACAGGCTAGGTTACCCAATCAGCATGTAGACCACAGGCTATGTTACCCAATCAACAGGTAGACCACAGGCAAGGCTACCCAATCAGCAGGTAGACCACAAGCTAGGTTACCCAATCAGCAGGTAGACCACAGGCTAGTTTAACCAATCACTAGGTAGACCACAGGCTAGATTACCCAATCAGCAGGTAGACCACAGGCTAGGTTACCCAATCAGTAGGAAGACGCAGGCTAGTTTACCCAATCAGCAGGTAGACCAAAGGCTAGGTAACCCAATCAGCAGGTAGACCACAGGCTATGTTACCCAATCAACAGGTAGACCACAGGCTAGGTTACCAAATCAGCAGGTAGACCACAGGCTAGGTAACCCAATCGGCAGGTAGGCCACTGGCTAAGTTACCCAATGAGTAGGTAGACCACAGGCTAGGTAACCCAATCAGCAGGTAGACCACCGGCTAGGTAACCCAATCAGCAGGTAGACCACAGGCTAGGTTACCCAATCAGCAGGTAGACCACCGGCTAGGTTACCCAATTAGCAGGTGGACTACAGGCTAGGTTACCCAATCAGCAGGTAGACCTCAGGCTAGGTTACCAAATCAGCAGGTGGACTACAGGCTAGGTTACCCAATCAGCAGGTAGACCACAGGGTAGGTTACCCAATCAGCAGGTAGACCACAGGGTAGGTTAACCAATCAGCAGCTTGACCATGGGCTATGGTAACCCACACAGGTAGCCAAAGGCTAGGCTTGACCCAATCAGCAGTGACCACCGGCTATGTTACCCAATTAGCGTGAAGACGCTGCTAGGTACCCATCAGCAGGTAGACACAGGCTAGGTTACCAAATCAGCAGGTGGACTACAGGCTAGGTTACCCAATCAGCAGGTAGACCACAGGGTAGGTTACCCAATCAGCAGGTAGACCACAGGGTAGGTTACTCAATCTGCAGGTGGACCACAGGCTAGGTTACCCAATCTGGAGGTAGACCACAGGCTAGGTTACCCAATCAGCAGGTAGACCACAGGGTTAGATTAACCACATCAGCAGCTAGAACACAGGTAGGTTACCCCATCTGCAGGTGGACCACAGGGTAGGTTACCCAATCGCAGGTGGGACCACAGGCTAGTTTACCAATCAGCAGGTAGACCACAGGGTAGGTTACCAATTAGCAGTAGACCACAGGGTAGGTTACCAATCGCAGGTAGACCACAGGGTAGGTTACCCAATCGGGCAGGTGGACCACAAGACGTAGGTTACCCAATCTGCAGGTAGACCACAGGAAGGTAACCCAATCAGCAGGTAGACCACAGGTGGTTACCAATCTGCAGGTAGACACAGGGTAGGTTACCCAATCAGCAGGTAGACCACAGGGTAGGTTACCCAATCTGCAGGAGAACACAAGGTAGGTTACCCCATCTGCAGGTAGACCAACAGGTAGGGGTTGACCCAATCAGCAGGTAGACCACAGGGTATGTTCCACAATCTGCAGGTAGACCACAAGGGTAGGTTACCCAATCTGCAGGTAGACCACAGGTAGGTTACCAATCAGCAGGTAGACCACCGGTATGTTACCCAATCGCAGGTAGACCACAGGGTAGGTTACCCAATCTGCAGGAGACCACAGGCTAGGTTACCCAATCATAGGTAGACCACAGGCTAGGTTACCCATCAGCAGGTGGACCCAGCTAGGTTACCCAATCTGCAGGTGGACCACAGGCTAGGTTACCCAATCAGTAGGTAGACCACAGGCTAGGTTACCCAATAAGCAGGTTGACCACAGGGTAGGTTACTCAATCAGCAGGTAGATAAACAGGCTAAATTACCTAATTAAAGGTAGACCACAGGCTAGGTTACAAATCAGCAGGTAGACCACAGGCTAGGTTACCAAATCATCTGGTAGACCACAAGCTAGGCTACCCAATCAGAGAGTAGACCACATGCTAGGTTACCAATCAGCCGGTAGACCACAGGCTAGGTTACCAATCAGCATGTAGACCACAGGCTATGTTACCCAATCAACAGGTAGACCACAGGCAAGGCTACCCAATCAGCAGGTAGACCACAAGCTAGGTACCCAATCAGCAGGTAGACAAAGGCTAGTTTAACCAATCACTAGGTAGACCACAGGCTAGATTACCCAATCAGCAGGTAGACCACAGGCTAGGTTACCCAATCAGTAGGAAGACGCAGGCTAGTTTACCCAATCAGCAGGTAGACCAAAGGCTAGGTAACCCATCAGCGTAGAACACAGGCTATGTACCCAATCAACAGGTAGACCACAGGCTAGGTTACCAAATCAGCAGGTAGACCACAGGCTAGGTAACCCAATCGGCAGGTAGGCCACTGGCTAAGTTACCCAATGAGTAGGTAGACACAAGGCTAGATTACCCAATCAGCAGGTAGACCCACGGCTAGGTACCCAATCAGCAGGTAGACCACAGGCTAGGTACCCAATAGCAGGTGACCACCGGCTAGGTAACCCAATCAGCAGGTAGACCACAGGCTATGGTTACCCAATCAGCAGGTAGACCACCGGCTAGGTTACCCCATTAGCAGGTGGACTAAGGCTAGGTTACCCAATCAGCAGGTAGAATCAGGCTAGGTTACAAATCATCAGGTGGACTACAGGCTAGGTTACCCAATCAGCAGGTAGACCACAGGGTAGGTTACCCAATCAGCAGGTAGACCACAGGCTAGGTTACCCAATCAGCAGGTAGACCACAGGGTAGGTTAACCAATCAGCAGCTAAACCACTGGCTAGGTAACCCAATCAGCAGTAGACCACAGGCTAGGTTACCCAATCAGCAGGTAGACCACCCGGCTATGTTACCCAATTAGCAGGAAGAGCAGGCTAGGTTACCCAATCAGCAGGTGACCACAGCGGTTACCAAATCAGAGGTGGACTACAGGTAGGTTACCCAATCTGCAGGTAGACCACAGGGTAGGTTACCCAATCGGCAGGTGGACCACAAGCTAGGTTACCCAATCTGCAGGTAGACCACAGGATAGGTAACCCAATCAGCAGGTAGACCACAGGGTAGGTTACCCAATCTGCAGGTAGACCACAAACCCAATCCCTGAAGGTGGAAACCACATGGGTGTTCCCAATCTGCAGGTGGCACCACAGGCTAGTTTACCCAATCAGGCAGGTAGACCACAGGCTAGGTTAACCAATTAAGCAGTGTACCACAGGGTAGGTTTACCATCTGCAGGTAGACCACAGGTCGGTGTTACCCAATCGGCAGGTGGACCACAGCTAGGTTACCCAATCTGCAGGTAGACCACAGGATAGGTAACCCAATCAGCAGTAGACCACAGGGATGTTACCCAATCTGCAGTAGACCACGGGTAAGGTTACCCAATCAGCAGGTAGACCCATGAGGTTCCCAATCTGCAGGTAGACCACAGGGTAGGTTACCCAATCTGCAGGTAGACCACAAGGTAGGTTACCCCATCCCAGGCTAGACCACAGGGTATGTTACCCAATCTGCAGGTAGACCACAGGGTGTTATCCCAATCGCAGGTAGACCACAAGGTAGGTTACCCAATCAGCAGGTAGACCACAGGGTATGTTACCCAATCTGCAGGTAGACCACAGGGTAGGTTACCCAATCTGCAGGTAGACCACAGGCTAGGTTACCCAATCAGTAGGTAGACCACAGGCTAGGTTACCCAATCAGCAGGTGGACCACAGGCTAGGTTACCCAATCTGCAGGTGGACCACAGGCTAGGTTACCCAATCAGTAGGTAGACCACAGGCTAGGTTACCCAATAAGCAGGTTGACCACAGGGTAGGTTACTCAATCAGCAGGTAGATAACAGGCTAAATTACCTAATTAGAAGGTAGACCACAGCTCGGTTACCAATCAGCAGGTAGACCAGGCTAGGTTACCAAATCATCTGGTAGACCACAAGCTAGGCTACCCAATCAGAAGGTAGACCACGCTAGGTTACCCAATCAGCCGGTAGACCACGGCTAGGTTACCAATCAGCATGTAGACCACAGGCATGTTACCCAATCAACAGTAGACCACAGGCAAGGCTACCCAATCAGCAGGTAGACCACAAGCTGGATTTACCCAATCAGCAGGTAGACCACAGGCTAGTTTACCAATCACTAGTTAGACCACAGGCTAGATTACCCAATCACAGGTAGACCACAGGCAGGTTACCCAATCAGTAGAAGACGCAGGCTAGTTTACCCAATCAGCAGGTAGACCAAAGGCTAGGTAACCCAATCAGCAGTAGACCACAGGCTATACCCCAATCAACAGGTAGACCACAGGCTAGGTTCCAATCAGCAGGTAGACCACAGGCTAGGTAACCCAATCGGCAGGTTAGGCCACTGGCTAAGTTACCCAATGAGTAGGTAGACCACAGGCAGATTACCCAATCAGCAGGTAGACCACGGCTAGGTAACCCAATCAGCAGGTAGACCACAGGCTAGGTTCCCAATCAGCAGGTAACCACCGGCTATACCCATCAGCAGGTAGACCACAGGCTAGGTTACCCAATCAGCAGGTAGACCACCGGCTAGGTTACCCAATTACAGGTGGACTACAGGCTAGTTACCCAATCAGCAGGTAGACCTCAGGCTAGTTACCAAATCAGCAGGTGGACTACAGGCTAGGTTACCCAATCAGACACGTAGACCCAGGGTAGGTTACCCATCAGCAGGTAGACCACAGGCTAGTTACCCATCAGCTAGCCCACAGTAGACACATCACCAGCTAAACACTGGCTAGGTAACCCAATCAGCAGGTAGACCACAGGCTAGGTTACCCAATCAGCAGGTAGCCACGGGCTATGACCCATAGCAGGAGACCAGCAGTACCCAATCAGCAGGTAGACCACAGCTAGGTACCAAATCAGCAGGTGGACTACAGGCTAGGTTACCCAATCAGCAGGTAGACCACCAGGGTAGGTTTACCCAATCAGCAGTAGACCACAGTAGGTTCTCAATCTGCAGGTGGACCACAGGCTAGGTTACCCAATCTGAGGGTAGACCACAGGCTAGGTTACCCAATCAGCAGGTAGACCGACAGGGTAGATTAACCATCAGCACGCTATCAGGTAGACCACAGGGTAGGTTACCCAATCTGCAGGTAGACCACAGGGTAGGTTACCCAATCAGCAGGTAGACCACAGGGTAGGTTACCCAATCTGCAGGTAGACCACAGGTTCCCAAAGATGGCCCCTAAAGATGACTAAGCCAGGAGGAGATGGCGAATTCAAGTTTTCTTGGGCTGGTGGCTTACGCACAAACAATTGTAGGTAGGAGTGTTACCCGTTCCTGTATCCTGGCCAACTACTTTTCCATTTAGAGAAATGAAAGTACTGCACGGTAAATCATTTATGTTCATTTGGAGGCGCAGCTTAATACCATAAGAATATTTATTTTCCCCTATGTCCCTCCGAGCCTATCTTTGTGATGGAGTTGGATCTTGTTCTGTGTTGCTAATGTGAATATCTCCGCCCCCCGGAGATTTACTCTGCTTGCTCTCCTGCTTGAGCCAAAACAATGCCTGTGAGTTCCGTGCAACTCTCCTCGTGACCTCAACAGTAAATGTATGTGAGTCCGGTGCACTCTCACTGCTATGCACCAACCGAAGCCTGTGAGTTCCTTCTCACTCTCCTGCTTTGATCTCAAACAGTAATGCCTGTGAGTTCCGTGCTCTCCTCCCTTGAGCCTCAAACAGATAATGCCTGTGATTTCCGTGCACTCTCCTTCTTGAGCCTCAAACAGTAATGCCTGTGAGTTCCGGCACTTCTCCTGCTTGACTCAAACAGTAATGCCGTGAGTTCCGTGCACTCTCCTGCTTGAGCCTCAAACATAAATGCCTGTGAGTTTCCGTGTGCATCTCCTGCGCTGAGCCTCAAACAGTAATGTTCTGTGAAGTTCCGTGCATCTCCTGCTTGACTCAACAGTAATGCCTGTGAGTTTCCCTGTGCACTCTCCTTCTTGGCCTCACCCAGTAATGCCTGTTTAGTTTCCTTTCACTCTCCTGCTTGAGCCTCAACGTAATGTCTTGTGAGTTTCCCCGTGCAACTCTCCTCGCTTGAGCCTCACCAGATCTGCTTGTTGATTGCCGTCACTCTCCTGCTAGCCTCAACACGGCCTGTGAGTTCCGTGCACTCTCCTGCTTGCGCCTCAAACAGTCTGGCCTGTGAGTTTCTGTGCACTCTCCTGCTTGAGCCTCAACCAGATGTCTGTGAGTCTTCCGTGCACATCTCCGGCTTCGAGCTCAACGTCATCTTGTGAGTTCCGTGCAACTCTCCTGCTTGAGCCTAAGACGTAATGCCTGTGATTTTCCCGTGCACTCTCCTGCTTGAGGCTCAAACCGGTAATGCCTGTGAGTTCCCGTTCCCCTCCTGACCTGCCCTCACACATATCCGTGACGTTCCGTGGCCTCTCCTCTTGGCCTCAACCAGTAAATGCCTGTGAGTTCCGTGCCACCCCTTTGAGCCTCAACTAACAGTCATGCTTGTGATTCCCCGTGCACTCTCCTGCTTGGATCCTCAACATAATCTGTGGTTCCTGCCTCTCCTGCTTGAAGCCTCAAAAAGTCCATGCTTGTGATTCCGTGCACTCTCCTGCTTGAGCCTCACAACTCAGCCTGTGAGTTCCGTGTACTCCCGTTGAAGCCTCAAACGTACTGCCTGTGATTTCCGTGCCTCTCCTTCTTGAGCCTCACATTATGCCTGGAGTTCCTTGCACTCTCCTGCTTGAGCGCCAAACGTATGCCTGTGAGTTCGGTATCATCTCCCTGCTTGACCTCACCAGGAATGTCGGTGAGTTCCGTGCACCTCTACCCCCCCCCTAGCTTGAGCCCTCAACGTCATGCTTGTGAGTTTCCGTGCCCTCTCCTGCTCTTGCCTCAAACAGTAATGCCTGTGAGTTCCGTGGCCAGCTCCCCTGCTTAGCCTCAACAGTAATGCCTGTATCGAGATTCCGTGCACTCTCCTCTTTAGCCTCAACAGGTATGCACTGTGCGGTTTCGGTGCCTCCTCCTGCTTGAGAGCCGCCAAACAGTAATGTCTGGCTGAGTTCCGTGCACTCCCTGCTTGAGGCCCTCAAACGTCAGGCTTGTGATTTCCGTGCACTCTCACTGCTTGATCCCAACACAGTAACTGCCTGTGGTTCCGTGCACTCTCCCTCCTGCTTTGAGGCCTCAAACGAGTATGCCTGTGAGTTTAGCCTGCACTCTCCTGCTTGATCTCAACAGTAATGCCTGTGAGTTCCGTCACTACCCCCGCTTGCGCCTCAAACAGTAATGACCCTGTGAGTTTTTTCTTGTGCACGCTCCTGCTCTGAAGCCTCAAAACAGTAATGTCTTTGGTTCCGTGCACGCTCCTGCTGGAGCCTCAAACATTCATGCTTGTGAGTTCCGTGCACTCTCCTGCTTAGGCCTCACAGCCGTATGCCTGTGAGTTTCCGTGCACCTCTCCTCTTGAGCCTCAAACAGTATGCCTGTGAGTTCAGTGCACTCTCCTGCTGAGCCTCAAACCGTAATGCCTGTGATTCCGTTCCTCTCCTGCTTGAGGCCTCAAACAGAATGCCTGTGATTCTGTGCACTCTCCTGCTTGACCTCAAACGTAATGTTCTGTGGAGTTCCGTGCACGTCTCCTGCTTGAGCCTCAACATCATGCTTGTGAGTTCCGTGCACTCATCCTTCTTGGCCTCAACAGTAATGGCCTGTGGAATTTCCGTGCACTCTCTGCCTTGACCTCAAACAGTAAGGCCTGTGAGTTCCGTGCACGCTCCTCTTGAGCCCTCAACATAGCCTGTGAGTTCCGTGCCAGCTCCCTGCTGGAGCCTCAAACAGTAATGCCTGTGAGTTCTGTGCAACTCGTCCCTCGCTTGAGCCTCAAACGGTAAGTGTCTGTGAGTTTTCCGTGCACTCTCCTGCTTGAGCCTCAAACAGTCATGCTTGTGAGTTCCGTGCACTCTCCTAGCTTGAGCCTCAAACAATTATGCCTGTGAGTTCCGTGCACCTCCTTCTTGAGCATCAAACCAGTAATGCCTGTGAGTTCCGTGCACCTCCTGCTTGAGACGCGAAACAGTAATGCCTGTGAAATTCGTGCACTCTCCTGCTTGAGCCTCAAACATATGCCTGGGAGTTCCGTGCACACTCCCTGCTTGAGCCTCAACATTCATGCTTGTGAGTTCCGTGCATCTCCTGCTTGATCCTCAAACAGTAAATGTCTGTGAGTTCCGGCACTCTCTGCTTGAGCTCGAACCATTCATGCTTGTTAGTTCCGTGCCACTCTCCTGCTTGCCGCAACCGTAATGCCTGTGGTTCCTTGTACTCCTCCTGCTTGAGCCTAAACATTATATGTCCTTTGAGTTCCGTGCACTCTCCTGCTTTGAGCCTCAACGTAAGCCTGGGTGAGTTCCGTGCACTCTCCCTGCTTGAGCCCAAAACCGTAATGCCTGTGAAGGTTCCGTTCACTCTCCTGCTTTGAGCCTCACAGTAAATGTCTGTAGTTCCGGTGGCATCTCTCCGTCCTGCTTGTAACCTCAAAACAGTCCCATGCTTGTGAGTTCCGTCACTCTCCTGTTTTGAAGCCCTCAACAGTCCTGCCTTTGATTCCGTGCACTCTCTTGCTTGAGCCTCAACAGTAATGGCCTGTATTCCGTGCACTCGTCCTGCTTGAGCCCGACCAGTAATGCCTGTGAGTCCTTGCCACTCTCCTCCGGCTCGTGAGCCTCAACAGTAATGCCTGTGAGTTCCGTGCACTCTCCTGCTTGAGCCTCAACAGTAATTTGGTGATTCCGTGCAACTCTCCTGCTTGGAATACTCAAAGTAAATGCCTGTGAGGTCTTTGCACGCTCACTGCTTGAGCCTCAACATTAGGGCTGTGAGTTCCTTGGGCCACTCTCCTGCGAGCCCCTCGACCAGTACTGCCTGGAGTTCCGTGCCTCCTCCTGCTTTGAGCCTCAAACCGTAATGCCGGTGAGTTCCTTGCACTCTCCTGCTTGGCCTCAAACAGTAATGCTGCTGTGGTTCCGGGTCACTCGTCCTGCATTGAGCCTCAACGTCATGCCTGTGGATTCCGTGCACCCTCCTGCTTGAGCCTCAACAAGATCATGACTGTGAGTCCATTCCTCTCCTGCTTGAGCCAACAGATACTGCCTGTGATGTCCTTGCCTCTCCTTTCGACTCCAAATATCCTGTGGTTGTGTGCGCGTCACTCTCCTGGCGTTGATGGCCTCAACAGTACGCCGTGAGTTCCGTCAATCCTCCCTAGCTTGAGCCTCAGAACAGTAATCTGTGAAGTTCCGTGCACTCCTCCTGCTTGAGCTCAAACAGTAAGGTTGATCGAGTTCCTTGCACTCTCTGCTTGAGTCTCAAACAGTAATGGCTGTGAGTTTCCATGCCCTGCCTCCTGCTTGAGCACGCAATAATGCTGTCGAGTTCCGTGCACTCGCCTGCTTGGAGCCCGAGGCAGTAATGCCTGAGTTCCTGAACTCGCCTGCATTGGCCGCAAACGTAATGCTGTGATTCCGTGCACTCTCCTGCTTGAGCCTCAAATAGTATGCCCTGTGAGTCCGTGCACGGCGTGTGCACGGAACTCCAACATACTGTTTGAGGCTACAGCATGAAAGTGGAGGAATCTCAGAGGGTTGAGCTTAAACATTCAGCACCAGTAACCAAGATTTCAGTAACTTCCAAGGCACAAGGCTAGGCTTCTGAGGGGCATAGGGTACAAATATGGCTACAGTATTTTTAAAGCTGCAGCTTCAATGAACTAAGCTTTTATATTTTACAGTGCACTTATCCTTTAACTGTATTTTTAAACCTTACCACCGATATTTCTTCTTTCATACATTATGATTTAGTTAAAACAAACGACGACTTTTTCCAACCCCCGTTGTCCATTCATTTCCATCGCGTCCACCCTTCCAACTTTCCTCCCCCCTATTTTTCTATTTCAACACTTTGTAACGGCCCTCAGAAACTGGAAGAAGATCCAACTCCGCAAATTAGCGTAAAATCCGAGACGAAAGTTAACTCACCGATAGATATTACAATACATAACTTCTAAGACAGAAACAACACCTTTAAACGTCTTTCACATAACTTGCACATTTACAGTAATAATGCATAAAGTGGCGCGCGCACAGCTGCATTAATAGACGATCTCTTTCCGGCATTCCCTTATTTAAACCTTCGCTTTCCAAATCCGTTTACCAAGACTAAATTATGAACGTTTGTAGCGAGGATAACTCACCTTAAAGAGACCGACCGCCAATGGCAAAGCTCCGAATAATTATTAAGGATGTTTGGCAGTTTGGTTTTTCAGCACAAATACATTACAGACCTGTAGCTCATTTTGCATGTGTTCTACAGGAGCCCATCCACAAATGATTTATTGCTTGTGTATGCCTGTTAATCGACATTCAGTCATTGGTCTGCCTGTTTTGCCGATTTCATCCCTCCGGATTGTTTGTGTATGGCCTTCCTTAGGTTTGAGAATTAATGGGAAAATACACACAACCCCATTAATAGTATAATATAGTAAATATTATAGTAATTGAGGTTGAATAAGAGACATCGTCCATCCAGTCAACCCCATCTAACAATATCCTAATTTCCTGCCAACTGTTGAGCCAGAGGAAGGCAACAAACCCACCAAAATTTACTGCAAGGGGAACATTCCTTCCGTGCTCAAGTGGCAATGGTAAATATTACCCCTGGATCAATTCTACTTTATGTATCAATATCCAGTACTTGATACATTCCTTTTTTCCCTTGGCCGTATTCTTTAGACAACCTCCTAGACTATGTTATATTAACTGTGTATCCAGAACATATATGGGATAGGTATAGGTTGACTAGATGGATGGTGTCTTTATACAACCTCCTATACTATGTATACTTGTAACTGTTATACAGACATATATGGTGGTAAAAGGTTGACTAGATAGCTAGGTCTTTATACAACCTCCAATACTATTACTTGTAACTGTTTACAGACATTATGGTATGGGATAAAAGGTTTTACTAGATGGCGTTGTCCTTTATACAACCTCCTATACTAGTTACGATGTACGTGTTATATAGACATTGGGTAGGGTATAGTTGGACTAGATGGGACGTATGTCTTTAACAACCGCCTATACTATGTTTACTATTTATGTTATACGAGACTTATGGGTATGGTATACAGGTTGACTGATGGACGTATGTCCTTTTCTACAACCTCCAATACTATTTTACGACAGTTTAACAGTTTATACGGACATTATGGTAGGGTTATACAGGTTGGACTACGATGGGACGTAGTCTTATAGTCACCTCCAATCACATGTACTATGTTAACTGGTATACAGACATTTGGGAGGTTCAAGGTTTTGGACTAGATAGACGACGTATGTCTTTATACAACCTCCTATACATGTTCATAGTACTGTTAAATAACAACTTATGGGTAGGGGTATAAAGGTTGGCTAGATGGCACGTAGGTCTTTATACACCTCCAATAATAATGTTACTATGTAACGGTTAACAGACATTATGGGTAGGGTATAGGTTGACTAGATGGACGTTGTCTTTATCAACCTCCAATAACTAATGTTCTAATGTAACTGTTATAAATACATACATTATGGTAGGGTATAAAGGTTAGACATACGAATGGACGTATGTCCTTGTATAAACACCCAATACTATGTTACTAGGTACTGTGTTCACAGACATTTGGGTAGGGTAAAGGGTTGGACTTAAGATGACGTATGTCTTTGTACAACCTCCAATACTATGTTCTATTACTGTTATACAGACATTATGGGTAAGGTATAAGGTGGACCTTGATGGACGTGTGTCTTTGTACACCCCAATCTATTTACTATGTAACTGTTATACAGACATTGGTAGGGTATAAAAAGTTGGACTCAGATGGCGGTCTTGTTTCTTTATACACACCGCTCAAACTATGTTTACATGTAATGTTATCACAGACAATTATGGGTAGGTATAAAGTTGGCACAATGGACTGTTTGTCCTTATATTCACCCCAATACTATGTTTATATGTAACTGTTAAGACGACATACTGGGTAGGGGAAAAGGGTTGACTATATGTAGGTATTTCTTTATTTCCACCTCCAATCTATATGAGCTATGTAACTGTTATACGACATAAATTATGGATAGGTAAATGTTGTGACTAGATGGACGTATACGTCTTATCCAACCCTCCAATACTATGTACTAGAACTTTACAGGAACATTATGGGTAAGGAGTAAGGTTGGAGAATGCGCTTGTGTCTTTTTCAAACCTCCATACTATTTACTATGTCAATGTATTAAAACAGATATTATGGTAGGGTATAAAGGTTTGGACTAGATTGACGTATGTCTTTATCCAACCCTCAATACTATGTTACTGATGTAACTTTATAAGACATTACTGGGTGGGTAATAAGGTTGAATGATGGACGTATGTCTTTATCCAACAATCAATACTAATTTACTATGTACGTTGACAAATAATTCTGTGTAGGGGTTAAAAAGGTGGACTAGATGCGCGTATGTCTATTCTGCAAGCTGCATACTATGTTTACTTATGTACGTTATATACAGACATTGCTGGGTAGGCATAAGGTTGGACTATATGGACGTATGTCTTTATACAACACTCCATACTATGTTTACTAGTAACCTGTTATAACGAATTTATGGTAGGGTTAAAGGTTGGACTAATGGCGTATTCATCTTTATATACCCCACTATATGCTTACATTAACTGTTAGAACAGACCTTCTGGGTAAGGGTATAAAGTTGTGAACTAGATGTACGTAATGTCTTTTATCCAACTCTCCCAATCTTTTGTTCACTATGTAACTGTTATTACCACAATTCTGAGTACGTCTATAAAGGGTTATGACTAATGATGAGCTTTCTTTATACACCTCCAATACTAAGGTGTTCTATGTACTGTTATAACAATCATTATGGTAGGTATAACGTTTTGGACTAGTATGTGATTATGTCTTTATATAAACCTCCAATAGTATGTTCAATGTAACTGTTGCAGAACATTCTGGGTAGGGTATAAACGGTTTGGACTAGATGGGTACGTATGTTCTTTAGCACTCTCCATACTATTTAAACTATGTAACTGGGTTATACGACATTCTGGGTATGGTATAACGGTTGGAACCGAGATGGCGTATGTCTTTATACAACCTCGCCTACTAATGGTTACTAATGTCACTGTTGGTAAGACATTATGGTGGGTAAAAGTTTTGGACTAGATTATACGTATGTCTTTAATAAACCTCCAATACTAGTTGCTATGTACTGTTACACGACAATTATGGTAGGGTATAAAATGTTGGACCTAGATGGACGTATGTCTTTATATACCCTCCAATATATGTATTCTCAGGTATCTGTTAGACAGGCAATTCTGTGGTAGGGTATAAAGGTTAGACTGATGTACTTGTCTTTAATAACAATCTCGCAATCTTGTTTCTAGTAACTGTTGATACGACATTCTGGGTAGGGTTAAACGGTTGGACTAGATAGACGCATGTCCTTATAACACTCCCATACTATTGTTACTATGTACACTGTATACTACAGACATTATGGGTAGGGTCTCATAAGTTGGACTAGATGAAGACGTATGCTCTTATCACAACCTCCAATACTATATGTGTCTAGTACTGTTATACAGATGCTTATTGGTATGGGTATAAGGTTTGGACTAGATTGACGTTGTTCCTATTATCCAACTCCAATACATAGTTACTGATAACTGTTAGACCGACATATCTGGGATGGCGTAAAGGTTTGGACCCTAGATGTATCGTATGTCTTTATATACTCTGCAATACTTATGCTACTTTTAGTATACTGTTATACAACATTCTGGTAGGCATAAAGGTTGGACTAGATTGCCGTATGTCTTATTAAACAACCTGCCTAATACTATGTTATCTATGTACTGTTAACAGAATTATATGGTAGTATCTAAAGTTTGACTATATGGATGTATGTCTTTAGTATACACCTCGAGATCGATACTTGTACTATTATGTACACAGTTTAAAACAGTTGGTAGGTATAAGGGGGTTGGACTTCTGTACGTATGTCTTTATACAAATCTCCAATACGTATTTTACTATGTAATGTTATACGACAATCTTCTGGTATCGGTATAAAGGTTGGTCTAGATGGCTTTGTCTTTATACAACGCTCCATACTATGTTACGTATGAACTGTTATAAACGACTTATTGGGTATGGGGTAATAAAGGTTGTGAGACTGAAATGGAGTATTCTTCTTATATCAAACCGATCCATACTATGTGACTATGTAACTGTTAGACAGACCTCTGGGGTAAGGGATAAAGTTGGAAGCTAGATGTAGACGTCTTGTCTTGCATTATCAAACCTCCATATGTGTTACTAATGTAACTGTATACCAACAGATCTGGGTAGGTATACAAGGTTGGACGCTAGATGGACTAATGTCTTTTTACACCTCCCATACCTTGTACTATGGTAACTGTTTCAGACATTATGGGTAGGGTATAAAGTTTGGACTAGATATACGTATGTCCTTTAATACAATCTCCAATCACGTTTTACTATGTCCTGTTATACATATTATGGTTAGAGGGTATAAAGGTTGGACTAGTTGCTGTACTGTCTTTTATCTAACAGCCAATCGTATATTACTTGTAACGAGTTAGACGACTATCTGGGTAGGGTAAAATAAGGTTGACTAGATGTAACGTGATGTCTTTATCAATCTCCAATACACTTTTTTTACATGTAACTGGTTATACAGACATTCTGGTAGGTATAAGAGGTTAGGACTTATGGGACGTATGTCTTTGTACACCTTTCCAAGTAACTATATACTATTAACTGTTTATACAACTTATGGTATGTAAAGGTTGACTTTATGACGTGTTCTTTGTACAACCCCGATAGCTCTGTTACTATGTAACTGTTCTACAGACTTATGGGTAGGGTAAAGTTGGAACTAGATAGGACTTGTTTTCTTTATACACCTCCAATACTAGTTACTATGTAACTGGTATACCGACATTATGGGTAAGTGGTATAATGTTGGAGACTAGATGTGTTGTCTTATTCAACCTCCAATACGCTGTTACATAATGTAACTGTTAACAGACGAATATGAGGTAAGGGTTATAAAGGTTGGACTAGATGTAGGGATTTCGCTCTTTTATCCAACCTTCCAATACTATATTACTATGTAACTGGTATACAGAACATTATGGTAGGGTAATAAATGTTTGACTAGATGGACGTATTCTTTAATCCAACTCCAATAATATGTTACTATGAACTGTTATACAGACATTATAGGGTAAGTAATAAAGGGTTGGACGAATGGACTTTTGTCCTTTTGCAAACTCCATCTATGTTACAATGTACTGATATACAGATATTATGGGTAGGGTATAAAGGTTGGACAGATGGACGTATTGTCTTTATCCAACCTCCAATACTATTTACTATGTACTGTTATACACATACCTTCTGGTAGGGTATAAGGTTTGACTAGAGTACTATTCTTTATACAATCTTCCATACTTTGTTACTAGTACTGGGGTTAATAAAAAAAAACAAAAAAAAGGAAACCCCCCCCAATTTTTTTTCCCCCCCCCCTGGGTCGCTATAAGTTGGACTAGATGGATGTTGTCTTTAACAACCTTCCAGAACTATGTTACTATTAACTGTTTCAGATATTATGGTTAGAAGGGTATAACGGTTTTTTGATCTAATGGATGCTATGACCTCTTTATAAACCTCCATAGTAATGGTACTATTATACTGTCGACGACATTTCTGGTATGGTATAAAGGTTGGAACTAGAATGGACTTGTATGTCTTATACACCTCCAACTCTAATGTTCCTATTCATGTTTAAGACATCTGGTTAGGTGTAATATTCGGGTTGGACTAGATGTACGATATGTCTTTATTAACAATCTCCAATATTTGTTACTAAGATGTCAACTGTTAGACAGACATTCTGGTCGGGTAATAAATGTTGGACTGATAGAAGCGTATGCTTTATAACAACCTCCATACTATGTTGCTATGTAACTGTTATACAGACATTATGGTAGGGTATAAATTTTGGACTAGATGGACTATGTCCTTTATCCAACCACCTCCAATCTATGTTACTAGGTAACTGTTATACGATATATGGGTAGGGTATAAAGGTGGTAGATGACGGATGTCTTTATCCAACATCCATACTATGTTAAACTATGGTAACTGTGTAGCAAATATTCTGGGTAGGGTATAAAGGTTGACTAGATGCTCTATATTGGTCTTTATACAGATCTGCAATACTATGTTATTAATGTAATGTTATACAGACATCTGGGGTAGGGCCATAAAGGTTTGGACTAGGGACGTGTTTGCTTTATACAACCTCCATACTATGTTACGTATGTAAGTTTTATACATATATTACTGGGTGGGTATAAAGGTTGGACTAGAGGAGTATGTCTTAAATATACTCCAATAGTATATTACTATGTACGGTTAGCGAACTTCTGGGTAGGTAATAAAGGTTGGACTAGATGTAACCTTATGTCTTTATACAATCTTCCAAGACCTTTTGTTACTCACTTAACTGTTAACGAACATTCTGGGTACCGTATAAGGTTGCTAGATTGATGTATGTCTTTATCAACCTCCAATACTTGTACTATGTCACTGTTATACAGATTGATGGGTAGGGTAATAGAACGTGGGGTTGGACTAGATGGATTTGTCTTTCTATAACCTACCTCCAAGTAGTATGTTACGAATGTAACTGTTAGACAACATTCTGTGGGTAGCACGGGTTGGACTAGATGCTCGTAATGTCTTATTACTATCCTCTCCATACTATTTCTAGTCACTTTATCCCAAGTACATTCTGGGTAGGGTGTATAAAGGTTTGACTATATATGGGACGTATGTCTTTATACACCTCCAATACTATGTTACTATTTTACTGTTTGTACAACCTTCTGGGTTTTTAGGTATAAAGTTTGGACTATGACGTATGTCTTTTTACACCTCCAATACTATGTTCTTATGGGAACTGTTATACAGACATTCTGGGTAGGGTCTCATGTTTGACTAGATGGACGTTATGTTCTTTATCCAAGCTCCAATACTTGTTACTAGGTCCCTTTTTAGACAGACATTCTGGGTAGGGTATAAAGGTTGGACTAGATGGAACGTATCGTCTTGTACAACCTACCATACTTGTTACTATGTAACTGTTATCGACATTATGGGTAAGGTATAAGGTTGGACTTGATGGACTTGTGTCTTTGTACACCTCCAATACCTATGTTACTATGTACTGTTATCCGACATATGGGTAGGTATAAAGGTGGACTGTGGACTTGTTTTCTTTTAGAGACAACCTCCAATAACATGTTTACCTATGTAACTGCTTATAGCAGACCTTTGGGTAGGTATCAAGGTTGGACAGAATGACGTGTGTCTTTATCACCTCCATACCCTCTGTTACTGGTAACTGTTAGACAGACAATCGGTAGGGTATAAAGGTTGGACAGAGGAGGTATTTCTTTATCCAACTCCATACTATATACTATGTAACTGTTAACAGACCTTTTGGTAGGGTAAACTGTTGGACTAAGATGGACTTATCTTTACCAAACACCAATACTTGTTACTATGAAACTGTTATACAGACATTAGGGTCAGGTAAAAAGGTTGGACTAGATGTGACTGTGTCTTTATTTCCACCTCCAATACTATGTTACTATGTAACTGTTAAACAGATATTTGGGTAGGGTATAAAGATTGGACTATATGGACGTATTCCTTTACCACCCTCCAATACTATGTTCTATCGTACTGTTTATACAGACTATGGTAGGGTATAAAGGTTGAAGTGATTGACGTATAGTCTTTATCAAAACTCCGCAATACTATGTTACATGTCACTGTTATACAAATATTCTGGGTACGGTTAAGGCTGACTAGATGTAACTCATGTCTTTATACATCTGCAAAATACTATGTTAGTATGTACTGTGTATACAGACATTCTGGGTAGGGCATAAGGTTGGACTGATGGACGTATGTCGTTATACCCTCCAACTACTATGTACTATGTAACTGTTATACAGATATTATGGTAGGGTATAAATAGGTTGGGTACGGATGGATGTATGTCTTTATATACCTCCAAGTATGTTACTGAGTAACTGTTAGACCGACATTGTTGGGTAGGGTAATAAGAGGTGGACTCGATGTACTTATGTCTTTATACATCTCATACTTTGTGTACGATGAGACTGTTATAACCAGACATTCTGGTAGCGGTATAAAGGTTGGACTGATGGGATGGAAATGTCTTTTATACACCTCCACTACTATGTGACTAGTAACTGTTTACCAGATATTATGGTATGCGGTATAACGGGGGACTAGATTGATGTATGGCTTTATATCACCTCCATAGTATGTTTACTATGTCAACTGTTTCTGATCAGACATTCTGGGAGGGGTAATAAGTTTGGACTAGATGTACGTATGCTGTTAGACACTCTTCTCCAATACTATTTTTACTATGTACTGTTATACAGACATTCTGGTAGGGTATAAAGTTGGACTAGATGGACTTATGTCTTATACACCTCCATACTAGGTTACTATGTAACTGTTTGTACAGACCTTATGGGAGGGTCATAGTGTTGAACTAGATAGACGTATGTCTTTATCAACCTCAATACAATTTGCTATGTAACTGTTATACAGACCTTATGTTGTTGGGTCATACATGTTGGACTAGTGGACGTATGTTTCTTTTATCCACCTCCCATACTATGTTACTAAGATAACTGATAGACAACATTCTGGGTATGGTATAAAGGTTAGACGATGTCTGATGTCTTTTATACACTCTGGCAATACGATGTTACTATTAACTGTTAACAACATTTCTGGGTGTGGATAATAGGTTGACTAGATGGCGCATGTCTTATCAACCTCCAATACTATGTACTATGTAACTGTGATACAGACAATATGGTAGGAATTAAGGTTGGACTAGATGGACGTATTTCTTTGTCAACTGCAATACTGTGTTCTATGTAACGGTTATACAGACTTATGGGTAGGGTATAGCGGTTGGACTAGATGTACGTGTTCTTTATACAATCTTCCATACTATGTTTACTATGTAACTTTTTCAGACATTCTGGGAGGGTAAAAGGTTGGACTATATGGACGTATGTCTTTATACACCCTCACAATAACTCTGTTTAATATGTAAACTGTTATACAGACAGTATGGGTAGGGGTATACAGGTTGACTATCGATTGACGTTGTCTTTATCCACATCCAGGTACGGATTTCATATGTAACTGTTATCACCCGACATTATGGGTAGGGTATAAGGATTGACTAGATGGACGTATGGTCGTTATATAAAACTCCAATCTGTGTGACTATTACTGTTATAACAGACTGGGTAGGGTATAAGGGTTGGACTCGATGATATATGTCTTCATTAACCTCCTCCAATACTTTTTTTACTGTGGTTACTATGTGCCAACACACGTCTTTAGGAATGTTGCTTATAAGGGCTTTTCAATGTATCCTTTCTAATAGGGCTTTTGATTGTTATAGGAAAGAATTAACTACGTTACCTGTCCATGGCAGCAACGACGAAATCATATAAAATCCGTTTGGAAATGGATACAGCGTGATCTATTTTAGACAGGATGAAAGAGCTCAGCTGAAGCAAATCTTCTTGTAATTGAATCTAATTATATGACACCTTATAAATATCTGTTGCTATACAGCGATGAATCATTGTCTAGGAAAGTTAGCAAAGCCGAAGTGGACTCTGTGAGACTTATAACAATGTATTTTATTAAACAGACCTTAGATCAATACTTACCTACCAGACCTTGAAATGGGTTATTTATCATCCAATGCAGTTTTTATCTATAGAAAAATCATACGGCCTCCCTTTACAGATAGGAATGTCTGAACTTGGATCTTAAACGTGGAAACTCGATTAAAGACATCAAATGGATGTCAACTCTCAACTCCTCAAACATCTATCGCAGTTATACCGTGGCAGACATAATAAAAAATTATAACGTTTTTAAAAGGTGGCAAACATGTTGTTTAAAGGGAACGTTTTATGGAAATATTGGTATTATTAGAAGTCATTGTCTATTTACCATATCTAGTATTCTAAATATTTATCATTCTAAAAAAAATCACATGAATTTATACCCTTTTAAACGTGCTGTAATGTGGGTCATTAGTGGCTCCTTTGGGGGTTGTTGTAATGTCCTTCCCAAGAATGCCCACTTCCTTGAATATTCCATCAGTATTTCACTGTTGCTGTGGGAGGATCCCCTCTCAGATCTCTTTGAGTGACAAGCTCCTCCTATTGCTACCTGCTTTAATTAAACAATCTTCTCTCTCCCGCTGTCAATCACTGGCCAGGGGGTGGAGGAAAAAACTTTGTTAATGTGGGAGAGACCCTGTAGGGTCATACTTATAAAGAAGTTTTTTTTTTTTTTTTTAAACTGTTGGGCTGTTATTCCCTAAGATTTATTGGGTAACCTGCCCTGTACTTCCAGTGCTTTACATCTAATAAGTAAGAACTATTTTATTTTTCACCGGTTGTTTTAAATCTTCTCCTTGTGGTGGGTAGTTTGGGAACTTCCTGTGGCTGGGGCAGATGTTGGAGGTAATTTAGTATATAAGGAATTTAACTTTGCTTGAAAAGGCCAAATACTGTTCTTTCTATTCTTTGCTTCTGGTTCTTTTCGCGTTTAATTCTTTTTCACTTTTTTGACCGTATCTCCTCCCACGTTTTTGAGCTAGAGCTGAAATTACGTACAAGACAGTGTGGGGCATAATAGTATAAGTGTGGCTTGTCTTCTAGCTAATGAATCCGAGACGTGTATGGCGTTAACGGGCCGATTTCAGGACATTATTTCCCATAACTATAAATGGTAAAATATACGTTGATCCCCCAACCCCCCACACAGACCCAGGGTACAACCACCTACTGACCTCCTTTCCATTTCCATGTGACCCACTTATGGGTATTTCTACATGCACAAACACTACCCCAACCTCACATTGGTACACACACCTACTGGAACGTATGACATCCTTTTCTATTGGCCAGCCATACTTAAGGATCACTAAGAGTAAAAAAAACTAATTTAGATTATTCTCATAACATATATTTTGTGGTGAAAACATAAAGGCTACCCACTCAACCATCCAGGAAACACACTCTACTGACGTACCCCCTCATACTACTGCTTCGCCATACCTAAAGGGTTAACTTTAGGTCAAAAACGAATTTTTTGATCAAATATCCAAATAGATTTTTTTTTAACTCCATGTTTGCCAATAACAGGTAAACAGCACCTTCCTGACCTACCCCTCCATTACTTTTGCACGCCATACTTAAAAGGTACATAAGTAAAAACAAATATAATCACAAAGTTCGTGTTTTTAACCCTCACCTCGACACGGTTACATCACCTACTGATCTACTGATCCAATTCTATGGGCTATCCGGACATTAAAGGGTTCTAAGTACAAAAGCTTAAGTTGATGAATAACAAATGTTTTGGTTTTTATAACTTCGAACTTGATCCAGGTTCCTCACACACCGACTGACCTACCCCTTCCATTTTCCATGTTGCAGCCTGTAGTTTAGATTTGGTCGGGATCTAGAGTGCCAACACGTTGACGCACGGCACATCCTGAACAGGTTTGCAAGGTGATGCCCCGTATAACTGATTGAGTCACACACAGTACCCCCGTTATCCTTTTACTCAGTGCGGGTTCGAGACATAGTAAGGAGTTAAAGGATAATCTTGCCGAAAACATCTCGCTTTGTCTATCTATTGTGGGTGCAATGGTTCTGGTGTTGTATTTTTCGGGGTGTGCTTTGTGATTCATGAGCGTTCCGTACCGGCACTAAACACGTCACTATTGTATGCGTTCCTTTCTTTGCTTTGACATGTGCTCTGTCTAAATATAAGATACGCTTTCAATGTTTGCCCTTATATATGGTTTTATTTGGTGCTTTTTGGTTTTGTTTTATTTGCTGGTGTGTACTCACTGGATGCAGAGGGATCTGAGGGAAGATAACTGCACACAAAAGAGATTTTAACCTCCAAACTGGGGAAATAATAAGGGGCGTTGGCTGTGGCTAGGCCTAAAAAGCCGACGACTAATATAGTTGGGTTTTGTGTGTGGATTTTTGTTCATTATCAGGATGGTTTTCTCTCTCTCTGTCTGTGTTTTGGGTGTAAGAACAGCGTGCGGAGCAATGGCGATCTGTTGTTTGTTGAGGGTGGTGAGGTGTGTTGTACCCTATACCAAGGGTGGGGTGCGGGTGGTTTTGACTTGTTTGTGGTGGTATTGGGTCTTTAGGACAGTGAAAAAAGGGAGGGAAGCGAAGACGACAAAAAAAGAGACAACAACCCACGAGAAGCGACGCAAGAGAAAAAAACACGGAAGCAGGAAGAAGGGAGAGATGGGACGGCGGCCCGGCCGGGGCGAAGAAGGCAGAGACCCGAAGCGCCCGGGGACAGAAGAGGAGAAACGTTATAACACACAATCCGTATGGTACTTCTAGAAAATTATAATACAGCCGAGTTCACTGCTATTCAATTAAATTCCTGCATTAGACCTCGTGAACCTGATTGCCTCTCCTGCACGCCGCCTCCGGGACTCACCGCTAATACGGCCTCGCTGCCCTCGCTACCCCGTTCATAGCCGACACACAAAGTTTTCTGCCCAATTTTAACAAAGCGCCGCAGTTTGTTAATAGAGATAATCTGAGATGGAGAAAAATGTTGATGATTGTTCGGATTTCAATTGTATTTGGAGGATTCGAGATGTGAATAAACACCACTTGGGTTTATCTCCTGCAGTCTACCTGCT
>JAACNH010000958.1:14413-47256 GCA_019447015.1 Hymenochirus boettgeri | reverse complement strand
CCTGGCAGATGGGTAACCTACCCTGTGGTCTACCTGCAGATTGGGTAACCTACCCTGTGGTCTACCTGCTGATTGGGTAAACTAGCCTGTGGTCCACCTGCAGATTGGGTAACCTACCCTGTGGTCCACCTGCAGATTGGGTAACCTACCCTGTGGTCTAGCTGCTGATTGGTTAATCTACCCTGTGGTCTACCTGCTGATTGGGTAACCTAGCCTGTGGTCTACCTCCAGATTGGGTAACCTAGCCTGTGGTCCACCTGCAGATTGAGTAACCTACCCTGTGGTCTACCTGCTGATTGGGTAACCTACCCTGTGGTCTACCTGCTGATTGGGTAACCTAGCCTGTAGTCCACCTGCTGATTTGGTAACCTAGCCTGTGGTCTACCTGCTGATTGGGTAACCTAGCCTGGTCTTCCTGCTAATTGGGTAACATAGCCGGTGGTCTACCTGCTGATTGGGTAACCTAGCCTGTGGTCTACCTGCTGATTGGGTTACCTAGCCAGTGGTTTAGCTGCTGATTGGTTAACCTACCCTGTGGTCTACCTGCTGATTGGGTAACCTAGCCTGTGGTCTACCTGCTGATTGGGTAACCTACCCTGTGGTCTACCTGCTGATTGGGTAACCTAGCCTGTAGTCCACCTGCTGATTTGGTAACTAGCCTGAGGTCTACCTGCTGATTGGGTAACCTAGCCTGTATCCACCTGCTAATTGGGTAACCTAGCCGTGGTCTACCTGCTATTGGGTAACCTAGCCTGTGGTCTACCTGCTGATTGGGTTACCTAGCCGGGTCTACCTGCTGATTGGGTACCTAGCCTGTGGTCTACCTGCTGAGTTTGGGTTACCTAGCCGTGGGTCTACCTGCTGATTGGGTAATCTAGCCTGTGGTCTACCTACTCATTGGGTAACTTAGCCAGTGGCCTACCTGCCGATTGGGTTACCTAGCCTGTGGTCTCCCTGCTGATTTGGTAACCTAGCCTGTGGTCTACCTGTTTGGATTGGGTAACATAGCCTGTGGTCTACTGCTGATTGGGTTACCTACCCTTTGGTCTACCTGCTGATTGGGTAAACTAGCCTGCGTCTTCCACTGATTGGGTAACCTAGCCTTGGTCTACCTGAGATTGGGTAATCTAGCCTGTGGTCTACCTAGTGATTGGGTAAACTAGCTGTTGGTCTACCTGCTGATTGGGTACCTAGCTTGTGGTCTACCTGCTGATTGGGTAGCCTTGCCTGTGGTCTACCTGTTGATTGGGTAACATAGCCTGTGGTCTACATGCTGATTGGGTAACCTAGCCGTGGTTTACCGCTGATTGGGTAACCTAGCATGTGGTCTACCTTCTGATTGGGTAGCCTAGCTTGGTGGTCTACCAGATGAATTTGGTAACCGCTGCCTGTTTCTACCTGCTGATTTGGTAACCTAGCCTGTGGTCTACCTTCTAATTAGGTAATTTGCCTGTTATCTACCTGCTGATTGAGTAACCTACCCTGTGGTCAACCTGCTTATTGGGTACCTAGCCTGTGGTCTACCTACTGTTGGGTAACCTAGCCTGTGGTCCACCTGCAGATTGGGTAACCTAGCCTGTGGTCCACCTGCTGATTGGGTAACCTAGCCTGTGGTCTACCTACTGATTGGGTAACCTAGCCTGTGGTCTACCTGCAGATGGGTAACCTACCCTGTGGTCTACCTGCAGATTGGGTAACATACCGTGGTCTACCTGCTGATTGGGGGTAACCTACCCTTGTGGTCTACCTGCAGATTGGGTAACCTACCCTGTGGTCTACCTGCAGATTGGGTAACATACCCTGTGGTCTACCTGCTGATTGGGTAACCTACCTTGTGGTCTACCTGCAGATTGGGTAACCTACCCTGTGGTCTACCTGCAGATTGGGTAACCTACCCTGTGGTCTACCTGCTGATTGGGTAACCTACCCTGTGGTCTACCTGCAGATTGGGTAACCTACCCTGTGGTCTACCTGCTGATTGGGTTACCTATCCTGTGGTCTACCTGCAGATTGGGTAACCTCGCTTGTGGTCCACCTGCCCGATTGGGTACCCTACCCTGTGGTCTACCGCATTGGTACCCCCTTGGTCTACCTGCTAATTTGGTAACCTACCCTGTGGTCTACCTGCTGATTGGGTAAACTAGCCTGTGGTCCACCTGCAGATTGGGTAACCTACCCTGTGGTCCACCTGCAGATTGGGTAACCTACCCTGTGGTCTAGCTGCTGATTGGTTAATCTACCCTGTGGTCTACCTGCTGATTGGGTAACCTAGCCTGTGGTCTACCTCCAGATTGGGTAACCTAGCCTGTGGTCCACCTGCAGATTGAGTAACCTACCCTGTGGTCTACCTGCTGATGGGTAACCTACCTGTGTCTACCTGCTGATTGGGTGAACCTAGCCTGTAGTCCACCTGCTGATTTGGTAACCTAGCCTGTGTTCTACCTCCTGATTGGGTAACCTAGCCTGCGTCTTCCTGCTCTTGGTACATACCCGGTGGTCTACCTGCTGATTGGGTAACCTAGCCTTGGTCTACCTGCTGATTGGTTACCTAGCCAGTGGTCAAGCTGCTGATTGGTTAACCTACCCTGTGGTCTACCTGCTGATTGGGTAACCTAGCCTGTGTCTACCTGCTGATTGGTGGTAACCTCACCCTGTGGTCTACCTGCTGATTGGGTAACCTAGCCTGTAGTCCCTGCGATTTGGTAACCTAGCCTGAGGTCTACCTGAATTGGGTACCTAGCCTGAGTCCACCTGCTAATTTTGTAACCTAGCCGTTTCTACCTGCTGATTGGGTAACCTAGCCTGTGGTCTACCGGCTGATTGGGTTACCTAGCCGTGGTCTACCTGCGATTGGTAACCTAGCCTGTGGTCTACCTGCTGATTGGGTTACCTAGCCGGTGGTCACCTGCTTGATTGGGTTACCTAGCCTGTGGTCACCTCTCATTGGGTAACTAGGCCCAGTGGCCTTATAGACCACAGGGTAGGTTACCCAATCAGCAGGTAGACCACAGGGTAGGTTACCCAATCAGCAGGTAGACTGCAGGATGGATAACCCAAGTGGGGCTTTTTATTCACATCTCAGATCCTCCAAATAAATCTGAAATCCGAACAATCATCAACATTTTTCTCCATCTCAGATTATCTCTATTAACAACTGCGACGCTTTTGTTAAAATTGGAAGGAACAACTTTGTGTGTCGGCTAATGACACGGGGTAGGCGAGGGCACGCGAGGCCTGTATTAGGCAGGTGAGTACGGAAAGGCGGCGTGCAGAGAGGCAATCAGGGCTTCCCACAGAGTCTAATAGCAGGAATTTTATTTAATCTGAATAGCAGTGAACTCGGCTGTACATTCTAATTCTAGAAAGTACCATACGGCATTGTGTGTTTATACGCTGACAGAAACGCATTATTATGATTGACAATAGGCGCGATTTCACCCGAGACGACTCCTTATAGAATTCTATTCACTTAGACAAAGGCAAACGGAACGAAGTCTAAACAGATTTTATTGACTATTCTGTCACAATTTGCATTGATAAACAGCCCGACGCTTTAAGATTCTAACGGCAGAACAGACATCGCTGGGGATCTGTGGGGAGATTTCACAGGGGGCTTATTGGCACAAACTGATTCAAACGCAATGACACACAAAGAAAGGAAACTTCTGTCAGTGACAAACTAAAATACAAATAGACGTAAACAAGGGATTTGCTTATGACGGACAGGTGTTTAAAAACTACAACTCCCAGCGTTTCCTCACTCCCTACACCAATGCTGGATAGTGATAGTTTCTAAGACCTGGAGGCCTAAAGGTTGGAGACTCGCTGGAGGGGAACGTAATGTGGAGACCTGCAAAATGAAAACTTTTCTCTCTATCAGTTTGTAGACGTTAATATATTGTTTGTGAGTTAGTAAATTCAGCTTTACTAGCATAAATAATAACTAGAAAGGGAAAGTTTAAGTATAAACTTTGAATTTGGCTTGAAAGTCTGCATTTTGGAAGGGAATGTGTGTGTTTGTGCTTCAGATTTTAAAACTCAATAATGCCAATGATGAGGACATTGTTGTTTTTTACTTACCCTTTAAATATGTCACATGCATTAAAGGTAGGTCAGTTGGTGTGTGTACTCATATCAGGTTAGGGGATAAAATGCTAACTTTTTTGGTGATTGGTCAAAATGTGTTTTTGTGACTATAGTTACCCATTAAATAAGGCTGCCATGGAAATGGAAGGGTAGGTCAGTAGGTGTGTGTGTACCTGGATCAAGTTCGAAGTTAAAAAAAAACCTTTTGATTATTCATCAAAATTAGCTTTTTTGACTTTAGTTACCCTTTATGTATGGATGCCATAGTAATGGATAAGTAGATCAGTAGGTGTATGTACCTGTGTCGGGTTGAGGGTTAAAAAAAACAAAACTTTTTTGATTATTATTTTTTTTACTTTAGTTACCCTTTAAGTATGGCTGCAACAGTAATGGAGGGGTAGGTCAGTAGGTGTGTTTACCTGTGCCACATGGAGTTAAAAAAAACAATCTATTTTGATTATTGATCAAAATTAGTTTTTTGACCTAAGTTACCCTTTAGGTATGGCTGCAGCAGTAATGGAGGGGTACGTCAGTAGGTGTGTGTTCCTGGGTATGGTTGAGGGGGTATGTCTTTTTTTATGTTTTCAACCATAAAACTATATTTTATTGAGAATAAATCTAAATTAGTTTTTTTTACTTTATTTATCCTTTAAGTATGGCTGCCAATAGAATAAAAGGTAGGTCAGTAGGTGTGTGTACCCATGTGAGGTTGGGGGTATGTGTTTTTGCATGTATGACCATACCCATTAAGTATGGCTTCCATGGAAATGGAAAGGTAGGTCAGTAGGTGGGTGTACCTGGGTCTGTGTGGGGGGTTGGGGGTATCACCGTTCATATTTTTTACCATTATAGTCTATGGGAAAAATGTCCTGAAATTCGCCGTTAACGCCATAACACGTCCTCGGATTCCTTAGCTAGAAGACAGCACACTTCTCCTATATGCCCCACACGTCTGTACGGAATTTCATGTCTCTAGCTCAAAAACTGTGGGAGGAGATACGGTCCAAAAAAGTGAAAGAATAAAACGGAAGAAGAAAAAGAAGAAATAGAAAGAACAGTAATTTGGCTTTTTCAAGCCAAATTAAATTCCTATCTACAAATTACCTCCCAACATCTGCCCAGCCCACAGAATTCCCAAACACCCACCCACAAGGAGAAGATTTACAAACAACCGTGAAAATAAATGTTCTTACTTATTAGATGTAAAAGCACTGGAATTACAGGGCATGTTCACCCCAATAAAATCTTTAGGGAAACAAGCCCAACAGTTTAAAAAAAAAAAAAAAAACTTCTGTAAGTCTGACCCTCCAGTGTTCTCTCCCACATTTAACAAAGTTTTTTTCCTCCACCCCCTGGCCAGTGATTGACAGCGGGGAGAGAGAAGATTTTTTAATAAAGCAGGAGCAATAGGAGCTGTGTCACTCAAAGAGATCTGAGCATGTTTGATCCCTCCCACAGCCAATCAGTAGAAATTACTGATAGGAATATTCCACAGAAGTGGTGAATCTTGGGAAGGACCATTACAAAACCCCAAATGGAAGCTCACTAATGACCACATTAAAGCACTTTAAAGGGTATAAAATCATTTGATTTTTTTTAGAAATGAATACAATATTTAGAATACCTAGATATGTGTAATATAGACAATGAATTTTAATAATACAATTTTTCCATAAAACTTCCCCTTTAAACAAAATGTTTGCCCACCTTTTTAAAAAAGTTTATAATGATTTTATTATGTCTGCCACGGTCTACCTTCGATAGATGTTTGCGGAGTTGAAATCCATTTGATGTATTTAATCATTTTCCTACGTTTAAGATCCAAGTTCAGACATTCCTATCTGTAAAGGCGAGTGCTGTATTATTTTTTCTATAGATAAAAATGCATTGGATGATAACTACCCATTTCCAGGTCGGTAATATCTGATCTAAGGTCTGTTTAATAAAATACATTCGTTTATAATGTCTCACAGAGCTCCCTTCGGCTTTGTAACTTTCCTAGACAATTGATTCATCGCTGTATCGCCAACAGATATTAATGTGTTCATCTAATTAGATCAATTACAAGAAGATTTGCTTCAGCAGCCTCCGCCTGTATAATAATAGATCACAGATTATCTCATTATCAAACGGATTTTATTATTATTTCGTCTGTTGCTGCCATGACAGGTAACGTAGTTAATTCTTTCCTATAACAACAAAAGCCTATTTATAAAGGATACATGAAAAGCCCTTATTAAGCAACAATTCCTAAAGACTGTGTGTGGCACATTGTAACACAGTAAAAAAGTATTGGAGGTTGAATGAAGACATATATCCATCTAGTCCAACCTTTATACCCTACCCATGTCTGTATAACAGTTACATAGTAACACAGTATTGGAGGTTATATAAAGACATACGTCCATCTAGTCCAACCTTTATACCCTACCCATAATGTCTGTATAACAGTTACATAGTAACATAGTATTGGATGTTGTATAAAGACATACGTCCATCTAGTCCAACCTTTATACCACCCATAATGTCTGTATAACAGTTACATAGTAACCATAGTATGGAGGTTGTATAAGACATACGTCCATCTAGTCCAACCTTTATACCCTACCCAGAATGTTCTGTATAACAGTTACATAGTAACATAGTATTGGAGATTGTATAAGACATACGTACATCTAGTCCAACCGCTATAACCCTACCCATAATGTCTGTATAACAGTTACATGTAACACTATATTGCAGGTTGTACAAAGACATACGTCCATCTAGTCCAACCTTTTATACCCTACCCATATTGTCTGTTAACATTACATATAACATAGTATTGGAGTTGTATAAGACATACGTCCTCTAGTCCAACTTTTATACACTACCCAAATGTCTGTATAACAGTTACATAGTAACATGTATTGGCAGATTGTATAAAGACATACGTACATCTAGTCTAACTTTATACCCTACCCAGAATGTCTGTCTAACATTTCTAGTAACATAGTATTGAGGTTGATAAAGACATACGTCCATCTAGTCCAACATTTCATACCCTACACATAATGTCTGTATAACAGTTACATAGCACATAGTATTGGGGTTGTATAAGACATACGTACGTCTATCTATCCAAACTTTATACCCTACCCATAATGTCTGTACAACAGTTTACTAGTAAACATAGTTTGAGGTTGTAATAAGACATACGTCCATCTAGTCCAACCTTTATACCCTACCAGAATGTCTGTATACAGTTCACATAGTAACATAGTATGGGAGAGTGTATAAAGACATACTACATCTAGTCCAACCTTTATACCCTACCCGATGTCTGTCTAACAGTTACATAGTAACCATACTATTGGAGGTTATATAAGACATACTCCATCTATCCCAACCGTTTTATACCCTACCCATAATCTGTATAACAGTTACATAGTAACATAGTATTGGAGGTTGTTAAAGACATAACATCTAGTCCAACCTTTATACGCCACCCAAATGTCTGTATAACAGTTTACATAGTAACAAAGTATTGGAGAGTTGTATAAAGACAATACGTACATCTAGTCCAACCTTTATACCCTACCCAGAATGTCTGTCTAACAGTACATAGTAACATAGTATTGGAGGTTTATAGACATACCATCCATCTAGTCCAACCTTTTATCCCTACCCATAATCTGTATACCAGTTTACATAGTAACATAGTATTGGAGGTTGTATAAAGACATAACGTCCATCTAGTCCAACCTTTATCCCTACCCAAATGTCTGTATAACAGTTACATAAGTAACATAGTATTGAGATTGTTATAAGACATACGACATCTAGTCCCACCTTTATACCCTACCCGAATTTCTGTCTAACAGTTACATAGTAACATAGTATTGGATGTTGGATAAAGACTACGTCACATCTTCCAACCTTTATACCCTACCCATAATGTCTGTATAACAGTACATAGTAACATAGTATTGGAGGTTGATAAAGACATCATCCATCTAGTCCAACCTTTATACCCTACCCTAATATTCTGTTTTAACAGTTACATGTAACATAGTATTGGAGTTGAATAAGACATACGTCCATCTAGTCCAACCTTTAACCTACCCTAATGTCTGTATAACAGTTTACATGTAACATAGTATTGGAGGTTTGATAAATAATACGTCCACTTAGTCCCATTTATACCCTACCATAATGTCTGTATAACATTACATAGTAATAGTATTGAGAGTTGGATAAAGACATCCTCCATCTAGTCCAACCTTATACCCTACCCATTGTCTGTCTAACAGTTACATAGTAACATAGTATTGGAGGTGAATAAAGACACAACGTCCACTAGTCCAACCTTTATACCCTACCCATAATGTCTGTATAACAGTTACATAGTAACATATTATTGGATGTGTTGAAAAGAAACAAGTCCATCTAGTCCAACCTTTATATCCCTTACCCATAATGTCTGTATAACAGTTACATAGTAACATAGTATTGGAGGTTGTACAAGACAACGTCCATCAGTCCACCTTATACTTACACCCTAATGTCTGTATAACAGTTACATAGTAACATAGTATGGAGTTGTAAAAGACACTAACGTCCATCTAGTCCAACCTTTATACCCTACCCAAATGTCTGTCTAACAGTTACCATAGTAACATAGTATTGGAGGTTGGATAAAAGACATACGTCCATCTAGTCCACATTTATACCCTACCCATAATGTCTTATAACATTACTAGAACATAGTATTGGAGGTTGTATAAAGACATACGTCTATCTAGTCAACCTTATCCCCCTACCCATAATGTCTGTAACAAGTTACATAGTAACATAGTATTGGAGGTTGTATAAAACAGAACGCCATCTAGTCCAACCTTTATACCCTAACCAGAATGTCTGTTAACAGTTACCATAGTAACATAGTTGGAGAGTGTATAAAGACATACTACATCTAGTCCAACCTTTAACCCTACCCAAATTCTGTCTAACAGTTACATAGTAACATATATTGGAGGTTATATAAGACAAACATCCATCTATATCCAACCGTTATACCCTACCCATAATATCTGTATACAGTTACAATGCAAATAGTATTGGAGTTGTATAAAGACATACATCACATCTAGTCAAACCTTTATACGCCTACCCAGAATGTCTGTATAACAGTTACATAGTAACAAGTATTGGGATTGTTATAAAGACATACTACCTCTAGTCCAACCTTTATACCCTACCCAAAATGTCTGTTAACAGTTCCATAGTAATACTATTGGGAGGTTGTATAAAGACATACATCCTCCAGTCCAACCTTTATACCCTACCCATAATGTCTGTAAACAGTTACATAGTAACATAGTATTGGATTGTATAAAGACAATACGTCCATCTAGTCCAACTTTATCCCTACCCAGAATGTCTGTATAACAGTTACATAGTAACATAGTATGTGAGATGTTATAAAGACATACGTCATCTAGTCCAACCCTTTATACCCACCCAGAATTTCTGTCTAACGTTACATAGTAACATAGTATTGGATGTTGGATAAAGACATACGTCCATCTAGTCCAACCTTTCTACCCTACCCATAATATCTGTATAACAGTTACCTAGTAATATAGTATTGGAGGTTGGATAAAGACATACGTCCATCTAGTCCAACATTTATACCCTACCCATAATGTCTGTATAACAGTTACATAGCAACATAGTATTGGAGGTTGTATAAAGACATACGTCTATCTAGTCCAACATTTATACCCTACCCAGAATGTCTGTATAACAGTTACATAGTAACAAAGTATTGGAGATTGTATAAAGACATACGTACATCTAGTCCAACCTTTATACCCTACCCAGAATGTCTGTATAACAGTTACATAGTAACATAGTATTGGAGAGTGTATAAAGACATACGTACATCTAGTCCAACCTTTATACCCTACCCAGAATGTCTGTCTAACAGTTACATAGTACCATACTATTGGAGGTTATATAAAGACATACATCCATCTAGTCCAACCGTTATACCCTACCCATAATATCTGTATAACAGTTACATAGTAACATAGTATTGGAGGTTGTATAAAGACATACATCCATCTAGTCCAACCTTTATACGCTACTCAGAATGTCTGTATAACAGTTACATAGTAACAAAGTATTGGAGATTGTATAAAGACATACGTACATCTAGTCCAACCTTTATACCCTACCCAGAATGTCTGTCTAACAGTTACCATAGCAACAATAGTTATTGAGGTTGTATAAAGACATACCCTTATCTAGTCCAACTTTAATACCCTAACCCACTGTCTGTACAAACATTTACATAGTAACATATATTGGAGGTTTGTATAAAGACATACGTCCTCTAGTCCACCCTTTATCACCCTACCAAAGATCTGTATCAACAGTTACACATAGAACTAGTATTTGGAGAGTTGTATAAAGACATACGTCCATCTAGTCCAAACCTTTAGACCCTACCCAGCAATGTCTGTCCTAACATTGACCATAGTAACATACTATTGGAGGTTTAAAGACATCATCCCATCTAGTCCAACCTTTATCCCCACCATATATCCTGTATAACAGTTTACTATAACATAGTATTGGAGGTTGTATAAGACATAATCTCCATCTAGTCCAACCTTTATACGCCTGACCGCAGAATGGTTACTGTATAACAGTTACATAGAACAGTAATCTGGATATGTATAAAGACATACGTACCTCTAGTCCAACCTTTATACCCTACCCAATTGTCTGTCTACCGTTACATAGTAATACTATAGGGGTTTTATAAGACATACATCCCATCTATTCCAACCTTTATACCCTACCCATAATCTTGTATAACATTTACATAGTAACATAGTTTGGAGGTTGTATAAGACATAAATTCCATCTAGTCCAACCTTATCCCTACCCAGAATGTCCTGTATAACATTACATATAACATAGTATTGGAGATTGTATAAAGACTACGTATCATCTAGTTCCACCTTTATACCCTACCCAAATGTCTGTCTAACAGTTACATAGTAACATAGTATTGGAGGTTGGATAAAGACTATACGTCCATCACTAGTCCAACCTTTATACTATACCCTACCCATAATGTCTGTATAACAGTTACATAGTAACATATATTGGAGGTTGATAGACAAATAACGTCCATCTAGTCCAACCTTTATACCCTACCCTAATGTCTGTTATAACATTTACATTAACTTAGTATTGGAGGTTGATAAAGACACACGTCCATCTAGTCCAACCTTTATACCCTACCCATGAATGTCTTGATAACAGTTACATAGTAACATGATTGGAGGTTGATAAAGAATACATCCATCTAGTCCCAACTTTATACCCAACCCTAATGTCTGTATAACAGTTCATAGTAAATAGTATTGGAGGTTGGTAAGACATACTCTCTAGTCCAACCAACCTTTATCCCTACCCATATTATCTGTTAACATTACTAGTAACAAGTAATTGGAGGTTGAATAAAACTACTTCCATCTAGTCCAACCTTTATAACCCTACCCATAATGTCTGTATACAGTTACATAGTAACAGTATTGGAGGTTGTAAAGACATCGTCCATCTAGTCCAACCTTTCCTAACAACACCATAATGTCTGTATACAGTTACATATGACATAGTATTGGAGGTTGTAAAAGACACACGTCCACCTAGTCCACCTTTAATACCCTACCCATATGTCTGTATAACAGTTCATAGTAACATAGTATTGGAGTTTGTATAAAGACATACGTCCATCTAGTCCAACCTTTATACCCTACCCAGAATGTCTGTTAACAGTTACATAGTAACATAGTATTGGAGGTTTGATAAAGACATACGTCATCTAGTCCAACTTATAACCCACCCATAATGTCTGTATAACAGTTACATAGAACATCGTATTGGAGGTTGTATCAAAGACATACGCCATCTAGTCCAAACCTTTATACCCTACCCTAATGTCTGTATAACCAGTTACTAGTAACATAGTATTGGAGTTGTAAAAAGACATACGTCCATCTAGTCCAACCTTTATACCCTACCCAAATGTCTGTATAACAGTTACATAGTAACCATATTATTGGAGATGTTTAAGACATACGTACATCTAGTCCAACCTTTTATACCCTACCCAAAGTCTGTCTAACAGTTACATAGTACATATCTTGGATGTGTTATAAAGACATACATCCATCTAGTCCAACTTTATACCCTACCCATAATGTCTGTATAACGTTACATAGTCACATAGTATTGGAGGTTGTAATAAAGACATACATCCCATCTAGTCCAACCTTTATACCCTACCCAGAATGTCTGTATAACAGTTACATAGTAACAATAGTGGAGATTGTAATAAAGACATACGTACATCTAGTCCAACCTTTATACCCTACCAGAATGTCTGTCTAACAGTTTACATAGTAATACTATTGGAGTTATATAAGACATACATCCATCTAGTCCAACCTTTATACCCCTACCCATAATATCTGTATAACGTTTACATAGTAAACATAGTATTGGAGGTTTATAAAGACAATACGTCCATCTAGTCCAACCTTTATCCCTACCCAATGTCTGTATAACAGTTACATATAACATAGTATTGGATTGTTAAAAACATACGTACATCTAGTCACAACCTTATACCCTAACCCAAATATCTGTCTAACAGTTACATAGTAACATAGTTATTGGAGGTTGATAAGAACAATACGTCCATCTAGTCCAACCTTTATACCCTACCCATAATGTCTTGTATAACAGTTCATAGTAACATGTATGGAGGTTGATAAAGACATACGTCCATCTAGTCCAACTTTATACCCTACCCATAATGTCTGTATACAGTTACATAGCCATAGTATTGGAGGTTGTATAAAGACATACGTCCATCTAGTCCACCTTTATACCCTACCCAATGTCTGTATAACAGTTACATAGTAACATAGTAGTGGAGATTGTATAAAGACATACGTCATCTAGTCCAACCTTTATACCCTAACCCGAAGTCTGTTAACAGTTACATAGTAACATAGTATTGGAGTGTAAAGACATAGTACATCCTAGTCCAACCTTTATACCCTACCATAATGTCTGTTAACAGTTACATAGTACCATAGTATTGGAGGTTATATAAGACATACTCCATCTAGTCCAACCTTATCCCTACCCTAATATCTGTATAACATTACATAGTAACATAGTATTGGAGGTTGTATAAAGACATATCATCTAGTCCAACTTTATACCCACCCAAATGTCTGTACGTTACATAGTACATAGTATTGGAGTGTATAAGACCTACGTACATCTAGTCCAACCTTTTATACCCTACCCAGAATGTCTGTATAACAGTTACATAGTAACATAGTATTGGAGTTGGATATAACATACGTCCATCTAGTCCAACCTTTATCCCTACCCTATATCTGTATTAACAGTTACATAGTAACATGTATTGGAGTTGAATAAAGACACAAATCCATCTAGTCCAACCTTTATACCTACCCATAATGTCTGTATAACATTTTCATAGTAACATAGTATTGGAGGTTGATAAAGAATCCGTCCTCTAGTCCAACATTATACCCTACCCAAATGTCTGTATAACAGTTACATAGTAATAATAGTTTTGGAGTTGAGTAAAGAATACCGTCCCATCTAGTCCAACCTTTATACCCTACCCATATTGTCTGTCTAACAGTTACATAGTAACATAGTATTGGAGGTTGATAAAGACAACCCATCTAGTCCAACCTTTAATACCCTACCCATAGGTCTGTATAACAGTTTACATAGTAACATAGTATTGGGTATGTTAAAGAAACACGTCCCATCTAGTCCAACCTTTATACCCTAACCCATATTTCTGTATAACAGTTACATAGTAACATAGTATTGGAGGTTGAATAAAGACCACGTCCATCTAGTCCAACCTTTATACCCTACCCATAATGTCTGTATAACAGTTACATAGTAACAAGTATTGGAGGTTGTAAAAAACATACTCCATCTAGTCCAACCTTTATACCCTACCCCAGAATGTCTGTTAACAGTTACATAGTAACATAATTGGAGTTGTATAAAGACATACGTACCATCTAGTCCAACCTTTATACCCTACCCAAATGTCATGTATAACATTACATATTAAATCATATTGGAGGTTTATAAAGACATACATCCATCTAGTCCACCTTTATCCCTACCCATAATGTCTGTATAACAGTTACATAGTAACATGTATTGAGAGTTGTATAAAGACATACGTCATCTAGTCCAACCTTTATACCCTACCCATAATGTCTGTACTAACAGTTACATAGTAACATGTATTGGAGGTGTATAAAGACATACGTCCATCTAGTCCAACCTTTATACCCTACCCAGAATGTCTGTATAACAGTTACATAGTAACATAGTATTGGAGGTGTATAAGACATACGTACCATCTAGTCCAACCTTTATACCCTACCCATAATATCTGTAACCATTACATAGTAACATAGTATTGGAGGTTGTATAAAGACATACTCCATCTAGTCCAACCTTATACCTACCCATAATCTGTTAACAGTTTACAATAACAAGTATTGGAGGTTGATAAGACTACTCCATCTGCCAACCTTTACTACCGAATGTCTGTATAACAGTTACTAGTAACAAGTATGGGATTGTATAAAGACATACGTACATCTAGTCCAACCTTTATACCCTACCCAGAATGTCTGTCTAACAGTTACAAGTAAATATACTATTGGAGGTTATATAAGACATACATCCATCTAGTCCAACCTTTAACCAACCCATAATATCTGTATAACATTTTACATAGTAACATAGTATTGGAGGTTGTATAAAGAATACGTCCTCTAGTCCACCATTTATCCCTACCCCATAATGTCTTATACAGTTACATATAACATATTATTGAGATTGTATAAAATACGTACATCTAGTCCAACCTTTTCCCTACCCAATATTCTGTCTAACATGTTACATAGTAACATAGTATTGGATGTTGATAAAGACATACGTCCATCTAGTCCAACCTTTATACCCCTACCCATAATGTCTGTATAACAGTTACTAGTAATATAGTATTGGAGGTTGTATAAAGACATACGTCCATCTAGTCCAACTTTATACCCTACCCAGAATGTCTTTATAACAGTTACATAGTAACATAGTATTGGAGTTGTTATAAAGACATACGTCATCTAGTCCAACTTATACCCTACCCATAATGTCTGTATAACAGTTACATAGTAAAAGTATTGGAGTTGTATAAAGACATACGTCCATCTAGTCCAACCTTTATACCCTACCCAGAATGCTGTATAACATTTTACATAGTAATATTATTGGAGGTTTATAAAGACATACGTCCATCTAGTCCAACATTTATACCCTACCCATAATGTCTGTATACAGTTACATAGCAACATAGTATTGGAGGTTGTATAAAGACATACGTCCTATCTAGTCCAACTTTATACCCTACCCTAAGTCTTGTAAAACATTACATAGTAACATAGTATTGGAGGTTGTATAAAGACATACGTCCATCTAGTCCAACCTTTATACCCTACCCGAATGTCTGTATAACAGTTACATATAACATAGTATTGGAGGTTATAAAGACATACGTCATCTAGTCCAACCTTTACCCTACCCAAATGTCTGTCTAACAGTTTACATAGTAACATCATATTGGAGGTTATATAAAGACATACTCCATCTAGTCCAAACCTTTATACCCTACCCATAATTCTGTATAACAGTTACATAGTAAATAGTATTGGAGTTGTATAGACATAACGTCCATCTAGTCCAACCTTTATACCCTACCCAGAATGTCTGTATAACAGTTACATATAACAAGTATTGGAGTTGTATAAAGAACATACTATCTAGTCCAACCTTATACCCTACCCGATAATGTCTGTTAACAGTTACATAGTAACATATATTGAGGTTGATAAAGACATACATCCATCTATGCCCAACCTTTATACCCTACCCATAATATCTGTATAACAGTTCATAGTAAACAGTATTGGAGGTTGTATAAAGACATACGTCCATCTAGTCCAACCTTTTATCCCTACCCAATGTCTGTATAACAGTTACATATAACATATTATTAGATTGTATAAAATACATACGTACATCTAGTCCAACCTTTTATACCCTACCCAAAGAATATTTGTCTAAACAGTTACATAGTAACATAGTATTGAGGTTATAAAGACATACGTCACCATTCCAACTTTTATACCCTACCCAATGTCTGTACAACGTAATAGTAACATAGTATTGGAGTTGATAAAGACATACGTCCATCTAGTCCACCCTTTATACCCTACCCATAATATCTGTATAACAGTTACTAGTAACATAGTATTGGAGGTGTGAATAAAGACACATCCATCTAGTCCAACCTTATTTTACCCCAAATGTCTGTATAACAGTTCATAGTAACATAGTATTGGAGGTTGGATAAGAATACGTCTCTAGTCCAACCTTTATACCCTACCACATAATGTCTGTATAACAGTTACATATAATATAGTATTGGGGTGGATAAGTAAAGACCTCCCATCAAGTCCACCTTTTTTACCCTACCCATATTGTCTGTTACAGTTTACATAGTAACATAGTATTGGAGGTTGAATAAAGAACAGTCCCATTAGTCCAAGCCAACCTTAAACCCTACCCTAATGTCTTGTATAACAGTTACATAGTAACTAGTATTGGAGGTTGTATAAAGAAACACACTCCCATCTAGTCCAACCTTTTTATACCCTACCCATATGTCTGTATAACAGTTACATAGTAACATAGTATTGGAGGTTGTAAAAGACAACTTCCATCAGTCCAACCTTTATACCTTACCCATAATGTCTGATACTATTACATAGTAACAAGTAATTGGAGGGTTGTATAAAGCCATACGCCCATCTAGTCCCAATTTTATACCCTAGCACTAATGTCTGTATAACAGTTACATAGTAACATAGTATTGGAGGTTATACAAAGACAAACGTCCATCTAGTCAACCTTTATACCCTACCCATAATGTCTGTATAACATTACATAGTAACATAGTAATTGGAGGTTATAAAGACATACGTCCATCTAGTCAACCTTTATACCCTACCCTATGTCTGTATACACAGTTACATAGAAACATAGTAATTGGAGGTTTGTTATAAAGACAACGTCCATCTAGTCCAACCTTTATCCCTACCGCATATGTCTGTATAACAGTTACTAGAAAACATAGTATTGGAGGTTTATAAAGACATACGTCCATCTAGTCCACCTTTATACCCTACCCATATGTCTGTATAACAGTTACATAGTCTAGTAATTGAGGTTTGTATAAAGACATACGTCCATCTGTCCAACCTTTATACCCTACCCATAATGTCTGTATAACAGTTTCATAGTAACATAGTATTGGAGGTGTATAAAGATACGTCCATCTTAGTCCAACTTTTATACCCTACCAAACTACCATAATGCCTGTATAACAGTTACATAGTAACATAGTATGGAGTGTTGTATAAGAACATACGTCCATCTAGTCCCCACCTTTTCCCTAACCCATATCTGATATAACCTTACATAGTAACATAGTATAGGAGGTTGTATAAAGACATCGTCCATCTAGTCCAACCTTTATACCCTACCCATAATGTCATTAAACGTTACATAGTAACAATAGTATTGGAGGTTGTATAAAGACATACGTCCATCTAGTCCAACCTTTATACCCTACCCATAATGTCTGTTAACAGTTACATAGTAACAGTAATGGAGGTTTGTATAAAGACTACCATCCTATCTAAGTCCACCCCTTTATACCCTACCCATAAGTTCTGTCTAAATTACATAGTACCTAGTATCTATCAATACTCCATGTTCCGTAGTACAGTTCATACTCACAGTATAGGCCGTCTGGATAAGAGACATACGTCCAAGGAAACAAGGACATGTTACAAGTTACTGGGTAGTTGAATCATAATAGAATTGATCCCCGGGAGGAATTTCCTCCCATTGCCAACCTTGTGATCAGCAGGATAGCATTTTGTTCACCCTTCATAAATTTGTGGGTTTTTTTTTTGTTTTTTTGCCTTTCCCTCTGGAATCACAGTTAGGCAGGATAGGAGATATTGCTAGATGGGTTGGACTGGATGGACGTATGTCTTTATTCAACCTCAATTACTATACTATACTATAACTATACTATTTAATGGGGTTGTGTGTATTTCCCATTAATTTCAACCTTAAGGAAGGCCCATAACACACACATATCCTGATTGTATAAATCAGGAAATACATCAGACCAATACTGACTGTCCATACCAGGAATACACAGCAATAATATCATTGTTGAGGGCTCCTTTAGAACACATGCAATGCTCTACATCTGTATATGTTCTGTGCTGAAACCCAACTGCCAAACATCCTATAATTATCGGAGCTTTGCCATTGGCGTCTGTCTCTTTAAGTGAAGTTATTATAGTTACACAACGTTTCAATACTTCAAGTCTTTGGTAAATGATTTGGAAAGGCGACAGGTTTAAATAAGGAATCCGAATAGCAGATCTTTTTATTAATGCAGCTGTGCGCGCGCCATCTTTATTCATTATTACTGTAAATGTGCAAGTTTATGTGACAGACGTTAAACGTGTTTGTTTTCTGTCTAGAAGTTATTGTAATTATCCTATCGGTGGTTAACTTTCGTTTCGGATTTGTACGCTAATTTGCTGATTTTATTCTGTCGTTCCGTCTGGCCCCGTTACAAAGTGTTGAAATTAGACAATTAGGGGGGAAAGTGGAAGGGTTTGGTACGCGATGGAAATGAATGGACCGGGGGTGGAAAATAGTTTCTTTGTTTTTAACTACATCATAATGTATGAAAGGAGAACTATCGTGTGTGTAAAGGTTTTTTAAAAATACAGTTAAAGGATAAGTGCACTGTAAAATCAAGTTATGTTCATTTGGAAGCTGCAGCTTTAAAAATACTGTCGCCATATTTTTTTTACCCTATGTCCCTCCAGAGCCAACCTGCTTTGTGCCTGGAAAGTTACTGACATCTTGTTACTGTTTGCTGAATGTTCAGCCTCCCCCCTCGTGAGATTTCCTCCACTTTCTCCGCTTTGAGCCTCAAACAGTCATGCTTGTGAGTTCCCGTGCACAAGCACGTGCACGACCTCACAGGCATTACTATTGAGGCTCAAGCAGAGAGTGCACGGAACTCACAGGCATTACTGTTTGAGGCTCAAGCAGGAGAGTGCACGGAACTCACAGGCATTACTGTTTGGGCTAAGCAGGAGAGTCCGGAACTCACAGCCATTATGTTGAGGCTCAACAGGAGAGTGCAGGAACTCACAGCATTACTGTTTGAGCTCAAGCAGGAGAGTGCACGGAACACACAGCATTACTGTTTGAGGCTCAAGCAGGAGAGTGCACGAACTCACAGCATTACTGTTTGAGGCTCAAGCAGAGAGTGCACGGAACTCACAAGCTTACTGTTTGAGGCATCAAGCAGGAGAGTGCACGGAACTCACAGGCATTACTGTTTGAGGCTCAAGCAGGAGAGTGCAAGGACTCACAGGCATTCGATCTGTTGAGGCTCACGAGAGAGTGCAGGAACTCACAAGCATTACTGTTTGAGGCTCAAGCAGGAAGTGCAACGGAACTCACAGGCATGAACTGTTTGAGGCTCAAGCAGGAAGTGCACGGAACTCACAGGCATTACTGTTTTGAGGCTCAAGCAGGAGAGTGCACGGAACTCACAGAGCATTACTGTTTGAGGCTCAAGCAGGAGAGTGCACGGAACTCACAGCCATTACTGTTTGAGGCTCAAGCAGGAGAGTGGACGGAACTCACAGGCATTAATGTTTGAGGCTCAAGCAGGAAGTGCACGAACTCACAGGCCAATTTACTGTTTGAGCTCAAGCAGGATAGTGCACGGAACTCACACATTACTGTTTGAGGCTCAAGCAGGAGTGCACGGAACTCACAGGCATTACTGTTTTGAGGCTCAAGCAGAGATGCAGGAACTCACAGGCATTACGTTTTGAGGCTCAAGCAGAGAGTGCACGGAACTCACAAGGCATTACTGTTGAGGCTCAAGAGAGGAGAGTGCACGGAACTCACGGCATTACTTTTTGAGGCTCAACGCAGAGAGTGCACGGAACTCACAGGCATTACTGTTTTGAGGCTCAAGCAGGAGAGTGCACGGAACTCACAGGCATTACTGTTTGAGGCTCAAGCAGGAGAGTGAACGAACTCACAGCATTACTGTTTGAGGCTCAAGCAGGAAGTGTGCACGGACTCACAGGCATTACTGTTTGAGGCTCAAGCAGGAGAGTGCACGGAACTCACAGGCATTACTGTTTGAGGCTCAAGCGAATCAACGAACTCCAGGCATTACTGTTTGAGGCTCAGCAGGAGAGTGCACGGAACTCACAGGCATTACTGTTTTGAGGCTCAAGCAGGAGAGTGCACGGAACTCACAGCATTACTGTTTGAGGCTCAAGCAGGAGAGTTGCACCGGAACTCACACCATACCTGTTTTGAGGCTCAAGCGGAGAGTGCACGGACTCACAGGCATTACTGTTTGAGGCTCAAGCGAGAGTGCACGGAACTCACAGGCATTACTGTTTGAGGCTCAAGCAGAGAGTGCACGGAACTCACAGGCATTACTGTTTTGAGGCTCAAGCAGGAAGTTGCACGGAACTCCCAGCTTACTGTTTGAGGCTCAAGCAGGAGAGTGCACGGAACTCAAGCATTACTGTTTGAGGCTCAAGCAGGAGAGTGCACGAACTCACAGCATTACTGTTTTGAGGCTCAAGCAGGAGAGTGCACAAAACTCACAGGCATTACTGTTGAGCTCAAGCGGAGAGTGTGCACGGAACTCACAGGCATTACTGTTTTGAGTGCCAAGCAGGAGAGTGCAACGAACTCACAGGCATTACTGTTGAGGCTCAAGCAGGAGAGTGCACGAAACTCACAGCATTACTGTTTTGAGGCTCAAGCAGGAGAGTCACGGAACTCACAGCATACTGTTTGAGGCTCAAGCAGGAGATTGCACGGAAGAACTCACAGCATACTGTTTGAGCTCAAGCAGGAGAGTGCACGAACTCCACAGGCATTATTAGCTCACTGAAGTGAATGATCTTGAGGCTCAAGCAGGAGGTGCACGGAAAGCACATTCCATTTGTTTGAGGCTCAAGCAGAGAGTGCACGGAAACTCACAAGCATTACTCGTTTGAGGCTCAAGCAGAAGTGCACGGGACACTCACAAGCAAACTGTTTGTAGGCTCAAGCGGAGAGTGCACAACTCAACAGACATTACTGTTTGAGGCTCAACAGAGAGTGCACGGAAACTCCACAGCATTACTGTTTGAGGCTCAAGCAGGAGGTGCCGCGACTCACAGGCATTAACTGTTTGAGCTCAAGCAGAGAGTGCACGGAACTCACCACAGGCACGTACTGTTTGAGGCTTCAAGCAGGAGAGTCACGGAACTCACAGGCTTACTGTTTGAGGCTCACAGAGTGCACGGAACTCTACAGCACTACTGTTTGAGGCTCAAGCAGGAGAGTGCACGGACTCACAGACTTAACTGTTGAGGCTCAAGCAGGAAGTGCACAGAACCCCACAGGCTACGTTTGAGCTCAGCAGGAGATGCACGGAACTCACAGGCATTACTGTTTGAGGCCTCAAGCAGGAAGTGCACGGAAACTCACAAGGCATTACTGTTTGAGGCTCAAGCAGAGGTCACGGAACTCACATACATATGTTGAGGCTCAAGCAGGAGTGCACGGACCCGCACATACTGTTTGAGGCTCAAGCAGAGAGTCCACACGGAAACTCACAGCTTACTGTTTGAGGCCTCAAGACAGGAGAGTGCACGGAACTCACGAGCATTACTGTTTTGAGGCTCAAGCGGAGAGGTGCACAGAACTCACAAGGCATTACTGTTGAGCCAAGCAGAGAGTCCGAAAGTACCACAGGCATTACTGTTGAGGCTCAAGCAGGAGATGCACGGACTCCACAAGCGATGTTTGAGGCTCAAGCAGGAGAGTGCACGGAACTCACAGACTTACTGTTTGAGGCTCAAGCAGAGAGTTCACGGAACTCACAGGCATACTGTTTGAGGCTCAAGCAGAGATGTCACGGACTCACAGCATTACTGTTTGAGGTACTCAGCAGGAGAGTGCACGGAACTCACAGGCATTACTGTTTGAGGGCGCAAGGCAGGAGAGTGCCACGGAACCACAGGCATCTGTTTGAGGCTCAAGCAGAGAGTGCACGGAACTCACAGGCATTACTGTTTGAGGCTCAAGCAGGAAGTGCACGAAACTCACAGCATACTGTTTGAGGCTCACACAGGAGAGTGCACGGAACTCACACAATTACTGTTTGAGGCTCAAGCAGGAGAGTGCACGAAACTCACACATACTGTTTGAGGCTCAAGCAGGAGAGTGCACGGAACTCACAGGCATTACGTTTGAGGCTCAAGCAGGAGAGTGCACGGAACTCAAACACATCTACTGTTTGAGGGCTCAAGCAGGAGAGTGCACGGACCTTCAGACATTCGTTTGGGCTCAGCAGATAGTGCACGAACTCACGGCATCTGTTGTGAGGCTCAAGCAGGAGAGTGCACGGAACTCACAGCATTACTGTGTTGAGGCTCAACGGAAAGTGCACGGAACTCACACATTACTGTGTTTGAGGCTCAAGCAGTAGAGTGCACGGAACTCACAGGCATTACTGTTTGAGCGCTCAAGCAGGAGAGTGCACGGACACTCACAGGCATTACTTTTTTGAGGCTCAAGCAGGAGAGTGACGGGAAACCTCACAGGCATTCCTTGTTTGAGGCTCAAGCAGGAGAGTGCACACGGAACTCACAGGCATTACTGTTTGAGGCTCACGAGGAGAGTGCACGGGAACTCACAGGCCATTCATGTTTGAGTAGAGGAGCGTCAAAGCTTCGTTGAGAAGCGAAGTGCACGGAGACTCACAGTGCATTACTGTTTGATGGTTCAAGCAGGAGAGTGCACGGAACTCACAACATTACTGTTTGAGGGCTCAACAGGAGAGTGGCACGGCCCATCACGCAATTTTTTGTTTTGGCTCAAGCAGGAGAAAGCCAAGGAAATCTCAGAGGGGCGGAAGATTAACATTCAGCAAACCTAACAAGATTCCAACTTCCAAGGGCCAAACCTAGGCCTCATGGAGGCTAGGGTGCAAAATATGATTATTATGTATTTTAAAGCTGGCAGCCGTCCCAATGAACATAACTTGATTTTACAGTGCACGTATCCTTTAAATTGAAAAGTAGTTTGGACAGGGATACAGGACGGGTAACTCCTACCTCCCAATATTGTTTCTGTGAGGAGCACCAGCCCAAAGAAAACTGATTCTGCCAGTCTTCCTCCTGGCTTCAGCTCTATCTTTAGGGGCATCTTTGGGATATATTAATAATGTGAACGTGGGGTTTGGGGGGGTCATCTACATTTCTAGTTAAACATATTTTTTGACTGGACATGCCCTTTAATAAAGGAATAGTCCAGGACTAACCTAAATAACTGTTAGTGCCGTAATTCCTTTTATAGCACTATGATATTATGAGGTGGGTGCCTTATTTCCTATGAAGTTTTTATGGGAAGACTTTAAAATCATAGATAGCATCATTCTCCACTATTACACCAGAGGTCACCCTGAAGGTTTTACATTAAAGGTCAGGTCAGCCCTGCACCGATACTTTCCCATCCCCCACCCCCAAAACACCTGAGACAGAAATAGTTACTTACCTCTCCAATGTTTCTGATGATAGATATTTTGTTCGGGTTCACTGCCTTTTTCTTCTTAAGTTTTCACCTTGTCTTAAAGATGTACATGCTTGTTAAAGGAATTGTACGCTAATAAAATAACTTTGCCTCATTCCAATCTATAAATGAATCCATGTAAGCAGCACTTACTCTGGTGTGTTTGTGTTGCTGCATGACTTCAAACCAGTACTTGTTTTGCTTAAGCTCAGTCCCCTGCCTGACTATCTGACTCTCTGTGAGGGCAAGCATGCTCAGTAATCCCTATGAGGCAGCATTGGGCTAGAGGATTTCCCACCATACAGTTCACATACCAACTGTCACCATTCCAGCTACAGCAAAACTGCACATAACAGAAAAGATTGATACTAAGAATTATACAGGGTTATTCAATAAAAGTTCTTATTGTTAAAAAATGGTGCTAATTTTGCCCCAACCAATCCAGTTTACATATCCTTTAAAAACCTGCACATGGTCAGAAGACGTGGCTCGTTCAGTGGCATTCAACCATTGTTTATGATGTCCTCCACCACTATCATGACTGCTTGGGGGAAAAAGATGGAGGACCAACAGGGGGATTGTACCCGGCAGTCGATTGGGTTGGACTATTGATCTGTGTGGAAGCCAAACACTTTTCCAGGTAAGTAATTAATTTATCCTGCTAAGGGCAAAGCCTCATACACACGTACGATTTTGTACCCGACCCCCAACCGAACGCATACACACGTGCGAAATGTCCGATCCTCATCCGTGTACCTTGCGTTCGGGGGTGGTTCGTCAGGTGAAAAGTCGTACAAGTGTTAAACCTCGACAGAAAATTACCTAACATACCAGAATATGATTCTAAATCTATTTATTCTACACGTCTGGAAATCTCTTGTTTCCCCGGTAGGCCAACATCCTTATTATCCGAGTCCCACTCTATGTGTAATTAATCTGCTCGTAGCTGGATAATGTTTGCAATCTCCATTCTGACCCATGACTTTCTCTATAATCCAATCAGGTCTTGGTTTAACCAGAGACTAAAATGAGACTTGATCGATGGAATCCGGGGGGTCGGGCTGCAGTTTCATTTCTTTACTCTTTCTTTCCTACGCATGGAATCTGTTGAGTATGTTGCAAAAATACTTTTATATGAGGTTAGTTAACCCTAGGTGTTCTGTAATAAATGGAGATGGACACAAAACCGAACTCGGGTTCGAATTAGTTAATTTTCCCAGACTCGCGGCTGTATTTTCGATAATTATTGTAAATTCGATAATTATCGAATTTACGGACCATTCGCTAACCCTAGAATGTATTGTTCAATAACCCTCGAAAGTACCATTAGTTTTCACTAACCCTCGAAAGTATCATTTGTTTTTGGTAATCCTCGAAAGTATTGTTTTCGATTTCAGTAACCCTCGAATTTATGGTTCTATTTTAGTTAACCCTCGAAAGTATCATTCAGTGACCCTCGAATTAGCCGTAACCCTCGAATGTACCTTGCGCAGAACCCGACAATTGCCCGCTTGTGTTTAAGAAGTGTTTTAACAAGTTTTGGTGATAGTGACATGTTCCCTGGACCATTTCCCAGGTGCCACAGCCATTTACAGTAAGTTACCATTGTTAGTTTATCTGTAAATCACCCGGATTTTTCAAACTATCACTTTTGGTTGAACTTTTCAAAAGTTTGAAAACGGACCGAACTTTATGACGTTCGACCATCTCTAGTAATAAAGTGTAGCATGTAAATGTTGAATTTATACCGTATACAGAATTCATTCTTTTAGGTTTTCCTGCAAGATTGGGTTTGAAAATAACAAATAGAAAAGCAGCTGAAAGTGAAGAGGAAAGGGCAATTATACACCCCATACCCAATCTCCCTCCCTAACAAACTGTCTCAGTTCACCCTAGGTAGGCTGCAATACTTACCTCAAATTCCTATCGACAAATCCGCTTCAGCTTTGCCACATGCCTGTGTCCCGGACTGAGTGAGGGGGTGGAGTTAGTCTGAATCGGAGGTTGGAACTTAAGGTAAGTATTAGTTATGAAATTAACTAATAAATTGCCTATTATGTGTCTTGTATACTGGTTTATACTCATATATGACTCAAACCAGTTGTTTGCTAGGGATACCTCTAGACAGCATCTCTTTAACTTAGAGGTTTTGTCAAATGAAAAGTTTTATATGTATGCGTAGGTAAAACATTTTTCAAACCCCAATACTTAGAGGAAACTGAGAGATGTAAGTCTAACCTGATATGCTGCACAATTTTCTGTTACCTATTTTTCTGCTTCCTGGCTCTTTCAGTCAATGATAGAACAGTTGACATGGTAACCAATGACTGAATTCTATTCCTCTAGCTGTCTCATCTGAGTATGTGCGAGCTTGTAAAAGAGCTTGGAGAGGAGGCGGAACCTTTTTTGGGGTGGAGGTGTCCATTTGAAGAACTAGCATTGTACTTTGCTATTTCAGAGAGATTACCAGAGGTAAACATTCTGCAAGCTGGTTGCCTGGTTCAGCTAATAAATAACAAATGGCTTCCCCTGTTCCTCTATAATGAGACATTTTGTGTCCGTTTCTGCGTTGGTCGGCACCCCCTGGGGTGGCTCTAATACCAGTTATTACGACTCATAATTGTCTCGATATGTGACTGTCTCATCTCACTAATTTAATGTCTCGATATGTGACTGTTCTCACTAATTTAATTGTCTCGATAGGTGTCCTTATCACAATTTAATGTCTCGATATGTGACTGTTCTCACAATTTAATTGTCTCGATACGTGACTGTTTCTCACTAATAATTGTCTCGATACGTGACTGTTCTCACTAATTTAATTGTCTCGTACGTGACTGTTCTCACTAATTTAATTGTCTCGATACGTGACTGTTCTCACTAATTTAATTGTCTCGATACTGTGACTGTTCTCACTAATTTAATTGTCTCGATACGTGACTGTTCTCACTAATTTAATGTCTCGATAGTGACTGTTCTCACTAATTTAATTGTCTCGATACGTGACTGTTCTCACTAATTTAATGTCTCGATATGTGACTGTTCTCACTAATTTAATTGTCTCGATACGTGACTGTTCTCACTTGCTCTGTACGCAGCATAAATATCTATATGTAACCTACAGTATTCTCTATAGATTATCGGGATTTCCAATGTACCAAGCGCATCCATTGATAACCAGTCCCAACTGCGATCGTGGGTTCCGACAGATGCATTACATGTAGTGCGTTCAGCTGCTTGGCGCGTTAACACAGCGGAACAACGCACAAAATTGCAAACACGATGTTCCGCTGTGTTAAAAAAAGTCCAGTGTGAATGTAGCCTTACTCTATACATTATTGTGCACTGGATGGGCGGCCTCTTCCCTCATTTTTAAAAAGCCAAAGGGCTGGGGGGAAGTGAGAAAGCCTGTTTTATGGATCCAGTGTGCAAGTGCGAGAAATACAAAAGTTTGCTAATGGTAATTGAAGTAAAAAAGGTTAGAAGTTAGGACCTTCCAGACTGGGGTTACCTTGACGTGGTTGGAAGGCTTTTCATTCATGTGATCACAGTAATGTATACTAAAACCCCTTTGTTTATAATGTATGCCAGTGTGCAGATAATATGATATCGTATGGGGCCTAGGAATGTGCATTGATTATCTTTTCTATGTTTATAATGTATGCCAGTGTGCAGATAATATGATATTGTATGGGGCCCAGGAATGTGCATTGATTATCTTTTCTATGTTTATATACATATAGATATACTGTATATACAGATAATATGATATTGTATGGGGCCCAGGAATGTGCATGGATTACCTTTTCTATGTTTGTATAAATGTTTGACAAGATTGGTAGCACTTATATTATTTATTATATTTATTTTATTATCCATATAAGAGTCCAGTGCACTTATGGGAATAAAGTTTTTGTTTTTTTTTATAAAAATTTCCTGAATTTGTATGAAAAATGTATCTGGATTTGTATATTTATTATCTTCTGGGTACCAAGTGATGAACTAAGAAAATATTTACTAGGCAGATATTAAGCGAGTACCCTTGTTGTGGATAGAGATGGGATCCGGATTCAACACATACCCGGATCCGACACGAAATCCAGATTTCAGGATATCGGAAGGAATTTTCAATAATTATCGAAAGTACGGGGCTATTTTCGATAATTATCAAAAATAGCCTCAAACGATTGAAAATTATCGAAAATACGATCAGAGACTCGAAAATGGTCTCCAATCATATATTTGATAATTTCCGAACGTTCGAGGCTATTTCGATAGCCCGTACTTTTGATAATTGTCGAAAATAGCTCCGTACTTTCGATAATTATTCCCGAGATCCAGAAATCCAAAAACGAAACGAAACTACTAAGTTTCGGCCATCTCTAGTTGTGGATGATATATTTATAAAATCTAAGCAGGTTGTTTTTTTTTTCTAATATCACTGTATCCATCAACGTTAATTTCATGGTAAAGTTTTGCACCAGCAAAAAATCTTCCAGACATTGAAGCCGCAGGCAACAAGCACAGAAACACAACATATTTCTAATGACGCTGGGGATTTGGAAGCTCGGTAGTCAAAACACAGTTTGGCGTAGGATTAAGAAAAATAACAATTTCAACCGACTGAATTTCAGTGTTGGAATTAAACAAGCGATAATCCCAGACGGTCTTAGAGTTGCAGGTTAAAACCTCCAAAGGGAACATGCAAGACAAAAATTTTAAATCGCCCCATTATTTCAGACTATAAGATATTTAGAACTGCCTATCAGTAGACGGGGGGGTGACACATGAAGCGGGCGGGGCTTCATCATGGAACATAGGCATGCTTGTGGAGGTGGGTATGGTGGGCTTACAATGAACTGGAGGGCTGACTTAACACTGATTGGTGGACTGGTGCTGAAATGCGGTATTGCAGGAAGAAGGATTTTTTTTTTTAACTGCCGCCTTTTAAGTGTGCCCTGAGCAAATGTTTAAGTTTGCTTCATGGTAGGGGCACCCCTGGAACTAAGGAGTTCACGTATAGAAAGGGCCCTGCACTAATAACCAGTGATGATATTTACATCTTCATCAGCGACAACTTAAAAGGAGAATAACTCAAAAGTGTCTCTTGTGATAAAGCACAAAAATGTCTGCCCAGTGTAAGCTTGGAAATAATATGGGAACAAGATGTGTTCTGTGCTAAATTACTAGACAGAAGCCAACATGGTCTAAACATGTTATTGACCTGTATCATTTGATTGCCCAACGTCTACTGGAAGATTTCCTTATATTGCCCTTTTAATACTTTATCTGTTTTTGTTATAAAGGTTGGAGTGGAAACAATCATTGGTAAGATCTAGTGAAGCCTTTAGATACATCACTGCACCTGGTGAAGAAAGTAGAAGAAGCAGGAGAAACTTCTCCAAGATTAAACTGTCATCTCCTGCAATGTTCCATCTTCTCCAAATTTGCATTGTGAACAAAAGGGTCAATGGAATTGATCACATCCTCCTATTTCTCATCCACCATGTAACTTTTCCCAGCGTATAAGAATTTCACTAATTCTTTTCACTAACAGTACATTTAGCTCATAAAATTCTGAGCCTTACTATTCAGAGCCTCAAAGCTTCTTATAAAAACTCCTTCTTAAGAACAGGCAAAATCTCTGATGTCTTCTATGATTTTGGCCATAAAAAAATAGATTCTAACACTGTTGATAGTCTACCATATAGGATGATGGGATATAATGGGTTAAAGGGCAAGTCCAGCCCCAAAATGAAAACTTACATACAGGTAAATCACCCCCCAAAACCCTAAACGGTAATAGTTTGAAATGTGAAAGGTGTAAGTCTAACCTGAAATCCTGCACAATGTCCTGTTTCCCTGTTTCTGCTTCCTGGTTATTCCAGTTAGTAACTGTCAGTTATGGATTTGACAGTTGACATCACAGCCAATGACTGAGTGTTAATCCTGTCTGCCTCTTCTGAGCATGCCCAGGCTCAGTAAAAGCTCAGTACAGGTTTCTAAATGGCACAGTTTCCATGAGGCATCCAGAAGCATAGCAGGCATATAGTAATGAATTCATAGGACAAACTATGATATATCAACATATTATAAAGAGCCATTCTTTCTAAAAGATGTTCTTATGAGGGTGGAGTTGTCCTTTATGGGGGTAAAACATTGAACTAAGCCTCGTACACACGTTGGATAATTGTCGTACAATGCAGCTGACGAATGAGCAATCGCACGATATTCGTACAAAAATATAGCATCAACGATCGTCAAAGACCAACGACCGTCGACTACTGTCGGCTTTTTCCGCTGATCAGCCTGGCGGATTTGTTCAGCCGATTATCGTGTATTTGTACATGATCGGCAGATTATCGTTAACATTCTACGAAAAAAATATATAAAAGGCGCATGCGCTGCTTTCGTAATTGCGCGAAGATACGAACATTACGTTACGTACGAACGTCTATATCTAGCGACTATCATGGTGACTATTGTTGGTGTGTGTACAGATGTCGTTTCAATTATAAGAATAAACGATAATGTCCTTAAACGTTCGTCTGCTGCATCGTACGAAAATCATCCAAAGTGTGTACGAGGCTTTAGTTCTATGACAAAGGCTCCAATAGTTGAATATATTGTATCCTAATTGTTAGATAATGAACCTCATCTAGTATTTTATTAATGGCGTTTAATAAAAATAACATATTTATTTTGCAGAGCTGTAAGATAAGTCATGAAGAAAGCTGTAAAGAAACAAGTTCATTTTTCCTGCGTATTATTTTTACGGCCGGGGGTAAAAGTACGTTTTGAGAGACGGACGTTTTATTTCTCGGTCCACATTGGCTCGCTCTATAAAAAAATAATTAATTATAAAAAAAATATATATATATATATATATCATCTGTGGGCATCAAAGTTGTTTTACTTGCGGTGATAAATTTGCTGATTTTTATTGCTTATTAATTTAAATGGTAAACATGGGATTTTTTCCCCCCTTTTTTAAATTTTCATTCTACAAATGTAAGTTATAAACAGGGGGTCATTAGGAGATCACCACGCAGAGACTTCTGGGAATATTTTTATGGTCGCTGAGTGGGGGAGTTGTGGGGATTCGTCCAGAGTTTAATTTGTTGACTATTGGTTGAATGATTTGTCTAATTGAATGTAGTAAATTCCAGTCACTGCACCTTAAAAACAACAATTACCCAATAACACGTTTCCGACATTAACGGAGAGACCATTTATCTATTACCTTCTCTGTAACATTTGGGTTTGGGGCTTAAGTTCTCTTGCTGTTTATTCCTAACTGAACCTTTTGAAATCTGCTATATTAAAGGTAACCTTCTACATTTTAGTAGATGTCATCATAAATTAAATATAGTGACATCACAATATGCAGTTACAGTGACATCACAAGGCGGGAGCCAATGACACAATCTTGTTATAGGGTAACCAATTGAAACATGGCCACCTTCTTGTTATAGGGTAACCAATTTAAACATGGCCACCTTCTTGTTATAGGGTAACCAATTGAAACATGGCCACCTTCTTGTTTATAGGGTAACCAATTGAAACATGGCCACCTTCTTGTTATAGGGTAACCAATTTAAAACATGGCCACCTTCTTGTTATAGGTACCAATTGAAACATGACCCTTCTTGTTATAGGGTAACCAATTTAAACATGGCCACCTTCTTGTTATGGGATAACCAATTAAAACATGCCATTTCTCTTCTGTTATAGGGTAACCAATTGAAACATGGCCACCTTCTTGTTATAGGGTAACCAATTGAAACATGACCCCCTTCTTGTTATAGGGTAACTTTGTCTGTATACAATGTATAGATCACTTAGTATAAGCTGCCTTACTTTCATGTTTCTGTGTGGCTTCGTTTTCTTCTCTTACCACTGGCAGAAGTTTGTACCAAGCTGTGTAGTGCCCCCTCCCCTCTCTGTCTACTCCCCCTCAAGCAGTGACGGGCTGTATACAGAGTCCGAGCATTGTCAGTTGAAAGGACTTTAAATGAAGTGCTGACATCCTGTTGACCCCTCCCTTCCAGAGCTAGACTGCAAGCAATCAGTGTGGAATAAAGTAGCAATATGCTGAAGGGAGGGGCAGAGGGGGAGAGAGGAGGACATTGGTGCTGAGTTCTTTACAAGTAAGTTACTGAACTCTGCCTGTTTCTCTACCTTTGCTAATTGTTTATTTACTTTTTACCTAAAGTTCATATCTCTCCCCCTGCTTAGCTGAGATCATAATCACTGAAGAGAGAGTCAGTGTAACAGCAGCTTGTAGTGAGAGACCTTCACAAACACAGTGACACTGCTTGTTGTCCTGTTACATTTCAGTTGCTTTGTAGTCTATATATTTCATAGATTGCACTGGTGTCTTGTTTGGTATATAGTCTGTATTACTGTATTATATATATACTGTATTAGTGTTCCATTTGAGTCACTGGTTTTGTATGTATATAAGATATTTTGTCTTGGGGGGAGGGGCTGTTTTATAGTGTGTTATGCTCATATTGCTGGGTTAATGGTTTATTGATTGTGTTTTAGCACTACACGCATTTGACTATGTTGCACATGGTACATATAGTGTGGGTAAGAGAGTGTGTGACAGTACTCTGCAGGGGAGCTTTGGATTGTGTGGGTGTGTGCCTTTGAGTGACAGATGAGGTGTAGCAGCTCCTACAAATCCCAGCATATTCAAAGGCTTATATCTCGGGTACTATGAAGAATTTAAAGAAACTAACGGTACCCTGGTGGATGGGATGACTTATAGGATACATTAGAAGTAATTAAAAAAAAACAATTTTCTCACTATAATTGCCCTTTAAACATAGCCACCTTCTTGTTATAAATAAGGT
>JAACNH010000958.1:0-14232 GCA_019447015.1 Hymenochirus boettgeri | reverse complement strand
TTGAAACATGGCCACCTTCTTGTTATAGGGTAACCAATTGAAACATGACCCCCTTCTTGTTATAGGGTAACCAATTTAAACATGGCCACCTTCTTGTTATGGGATAACCAATTTAAACATGGCAACCTTCTTGTTATAGGGTAACCAATTTAAACATGGCCACCTTCTTCTTATGGGGTAACCCATTTAAACATGACCACCTTCTTGTTATAGGGTAACCCATTAAACATGGCCACCTTCTTGTTATAGGGTAACCAATTGAAACATGGCCACCTTCTTGTTATAGGGTAACCAATTGAAACATGACCCCCTTCTTGTTATAGGGTAACCAATTTAAACATAGCCACCTTCTTGTTATAGGGTAACCAATTTAAACATGACCCCCTTCTTGTTATAAGGTAACCCATTAAAACATGGCCACCTTCTTGTTATAGGGTAACCCATTTAAACATGACCCTAGTGAGCCTTTAATACATCACTACTGCAAAAAAAACCTGGTGAAGAGTAGAAGAACAAGGAGAAACTTCTCCAAGATTAAACTGTCATCTCCTGCAATTGTTCCATCTTCTCCAAATTTGCATTGTGAAAAAGGGTCAATGGAATTGAATCACATCCTCCTATTTCTCATCCACCATGTAACTTTTTCCCAGTGTATAAGAGTTTCACTATTCTTTTCACTAACGTACATTTAGCTCACTAAATTCTGAGCCTTACTATTCGAGCCTCAAAGCTTCTTCATAAAAAACTCCTTCTTAGAACAGGCAAAATCTCTGATGTCTTCTATGATTTTGGCCATAAAAAATTAGATTCTAACACTGGTTGATAGTCTACCATATAGGATGATGGGATATAATTGGTTAAAGGGCAAGTCCAGGCCCCAAAATGAAAACTTACATACGTGAAATCACCCCCCAAACCCTAACGGTAATAGTTTTGAAATGTGAAAGGTGTAAGTCTAACCTAATCCTGCACAATGTCCTTTTCCCTGTTTCTCTGCTTCCTTGGTTATTCCAGTTAGTAACTGGTCATTTATGGATTTGGACATGTTGACATCACACAGCCAATGACTGATTGTTAATCCTGTCCTGCCTCTTCTGAGCATTGCCCAGGCTCATAAAAGCTCAGTACAGGTTTCTAAATGGCACAGTTTCCATGAGGCATCCCGAAGCATACAGTCATACTAATGAATTCATAGGACAAACTATGATATATCAACATATTATAAGAAGCCATTCTTTCTAAAAGATGTTCTTATGAGGGTGGAGTTGTCCTTTGGTGGGGTAAAACATTGAACTAAGCCCTCGTACAACACGTTTGATAATGTCGTACAATGCAGCTGACAATGAAGCAATCGCACGATATTCGTACAAAATAATAGCATCAACGATCGTCAAAAACCACGACCCGTCGACTACTGTCGGCTTTTTCCGCTGATCAGCCTGGCGGATTTGTTCAGCCATTATCGTGTATTTGTACATGATCGGCAGATTATCGTTAACATTCTACAAAAAATATATAAAAGAAGGGCGCATGCGCTGCTTTCGATTGCGCGAAGATAAACGAACATTACGTTACGTAGAACGTCTATATCTAGCGACTATCATGGTGACTATTGTTGGTGTGTGTACAGATGGTCGTTTCATTATTATAGATAAAACTAAATGTCCTTAAACGTTCGTCTGCTGCTTCGTCGAAAATCCATCCAACGTGTTGTACTGCTTTAGTTCTATGACAAAGCTCCAATAGTTGCATATATTGTATCCTATTGTTAGATGATGAACCTCATCTAGTATTTTATTAATGGCGTTTAATAAAAATAAACCATATTTATTTTGCGAGCTGTAGATAGTCTGAAGAAAGCTGTAAGAAACAGATTCATTTTTTTTCCTGCGTTTTTTTTAATCGCCGGGGTAAAAGTAACGTTTTGAGAGAACGGACGTTTTTTATTTCTCGGTCCACATTGGCTCGCTCTATAAAAAATAATTAATTATAAAAAAAAATATATCTATATATATCATCTTGGGCATCAAAGTTGTTTTGCTTGCGGTGATAAATTTGCTGATTTTTATTGCTTATTATTTAAATGGTAAACATGGGATTTTTCCCCCCCTTTTTTAAATTTTCCATTCTACAAATGTAATGTTATAAACAGGGGGTCATTAGGAGATCACCACGCAGAGACTTTCTCTTGGAATATTTTTATGGTCGCTGAGTGGGGGAGTTGTGGGGATTCGTCCAGATGTTTAATTTGTGTTGACTATTTGTTGAATGATTTGTCTAATTGAATGTCTAAATTCCAGTCACTGCACCTTAAAAACAACAATTACCCAATAACACGTTTCCGACATTAACGGAGAACCATTTATTCTATTACCTTCTCTGTAACATTTGGGTTTGGGGGCTTAAGTTCTCTTGCTGTTTATTCCTAACTGAAACCTTTGAAATCTGCTATATTAAAGAGGTACCTTCTACCTTTTATATAGATGTCATCATAATTAAATATAGTGGACATCACAATATGCATTTACGTGACAATCACAAGGCGGGAGCCAATGACACACAATCTTGTTTATAGGGGTAACCATTGAAACATGGCCACCTTCTTGTTATAGGGTACCAATTTAAAACTGGCCACCTTCTTGTTTAGGGTAACCATTTAAACATGGCCACCTTCTTGTTATAGGGTACCCAATTGAAACATGCACCTTCTTGTTATAGGGTAACCATTTAAACATGGCCACCTTCTTGTTATAGGGTAACCAATTGAAACATGATTCCCTTCTTGTTATAGGTAACCATTTAACATGGCCACTTCTTGTTATTGGATAACCATTTAAACATGCCATCTTCTCTTTGTTATAGGGTAACCCATTGAAACTTGCCACCTTCTTGTTATAGGGTAACCAATTGAAACATGACCACCCTTCTTGTTATAAGGGTACTTTGTCTGTATACAATGTATAGATCACTTAGTATAAACTGCCTTACTTTCATGTTTTCTGTGTGGCTTCGGTTCTTCTTACACTGGCAGAAGTTTTACCAAGCTGTGTTAGTCCCCCTCCCCTCTCTGTCTACTCCCCCTCAAGATGACGGGCTGTATACAAGTCCGAGCTTTTCAGTTGAAAGGACTTTTAAATGAGTGCTGACATCCGTTGACCCCTCCCCTTCCAGAGCTAGACTGCAAGCAATCAGTGTGGAATAAAGTAGCAATATGCTGAAGGGAGGGGCAGAGGGGGAGAGAGGAGGACAAGTGGGTGCTGAGATTTTCTTTACAGTAAGTTACGAACTCTGCCTGTTCTCTCTAACTTTGTCTATTGTTTATTTACTTTTTACCTAAAGTTCATATCTCTCTCCCTCCCTGCTTAGCGAGATCATAATCACTGAAGAGAGAGTCAGTGTAACGCAGCTTGTAGTGAGGAACCTTCACAAACACAGTGACACTGCTTGGTTGTCCTGTTCATTTTCAGTTGCTTTAGTCTATATATTTCATAATTGCACTGTGTGTCTTGTTTGGTATATAGTCTGTATTACTGTATTATATTATACTGTTTAGTGTTCCATTTGAGTCACCGGTTTTGTATGTATATAAGATATTTTGTCTGTGGGGGGAGGGGCTGTTTTATATAGTGTGTTATGCTCATATTGCTGGTTTAAATGGTTTATTGATTGTGTTTTAGCACTACAGCACTTTGACTATATGTTGCACATGGTACATATATAGTGTGGGGTAAGAGAGTGTGGGACAGTACTGCAGGGGGCTTTGGATTGTGTGGTGTGTGCCTTGTGAGTGACAGATGGTGTAGCAGCTCCTACAAATCCCAGCATATTCAAAGGCTTATTCTCTCTGGTACTCATGAAGAATTTAAAGAACTAAACGGTACCGGCCTGGTGGATGGATGAACTTATAGGATCATTTAGAAGTAATTAAAAAAAAAACAACTTTTCTCACTATAATTGCCCTTTAAACATAGCCCACCTCTTGTTATAGGGTAACCAATTTAAACATGACCCCCTTCTTGTTATAAGGTAACCCATTAAAACATGGCCACCTTCTTGTTAATAGGGGTAAACCCATTATAACATGACCACCTTCTTGTTTATGGGGTAACAATTTTAAACATGGCCACCTTCTTGTTCTAGGGGTAACCCATTTAAACATGACCAACCTTCTTGTTATAGGTAACCAATTTAAACATAGCACTTCTCTTGTTAATAGTAGGGTAACCCATTTAAACATGACCCCTTCTTGTTATGGGGGTACCATTTAAACACGGCCACCTTCTGTTATAGGGTAACCAATTTAAAACATGGCCACCTTCTTGTTATAAGGTTAACCAATTTAAACATGGCCAACCTTCTTCTTATGGGTAACCCATTTAACAACGACCACACTTCTTGTTATAAGGAAACCCATTAAACAGCCACCTTCTTTTTATATGGGGTAAACCGCATTTAAACATGACCACCTTCTTGTTATGGGGTAACCAATTTAAACATGGCCACCCTTCTTGTTATAAGGTAACCCATTTAAAAAACATGGCCACCTTCTTGTTATAGGGTAACCCATTTAAAAACATGAACCACCTTCTTGTTATAGGTAACCAATTTAAGAAACATGGCCACCTTCTTGTTATAGGTAACCCATTTAAACATGACCACCTTCTTGTTATAGGGTAACCCATTAAAAACATGGCCACCTTCTTGTTATAGGGTACCCATTTAAACATGACCACCTTCTTGTTATAGGGTAACCAATTTGAACATGGCCACCTTCTTTTGTTATAGGTAACCCATTAAAACATGGCCACCTTCTTGTTATAGGAACCAATTTAAACATGACCACCTCTTGTTATAGGGTAACCAATTTTAAACAATGGCCACCTTCTTGTTATAGGGTAACATATTAAACACATAGCACCTTCTTGTTAAGGGTAACCCATTTAAACATGACCAGCCTTCTGTTATGGGTAACCCATTTAAACATGACCACCTTCTTGTTATAGGGTAACCCATTTAACATGGCCACCTTCTTGTTATGGGGTAACCCATTAACATGATGGCCACCTTCTTGTTATAGGGTCCAATTTAAACAAAAACATGGCCACCTTCTTGTTATAGGGTAACCAATTTAAACATGGCCACTTCTTGTTATAGGGTAACCAATTTAAAACTGACCCCCCTTCTTGTTATAGGGGTACCCCCTTTAACAGACAACCTTCTTGTTATAAAGGGTAACCCCTTTAAACATGACCACCTCTGTTTAGGTAACCCCTTTAAACATGACCCCCTTCTTGTTATGGGGTAACCAATTAAACATGGCCACCTTCTTGTTATGGAAATAACCCATATTAAAAAACATGGCCCTTCTTGTTATAGGGTAACCCATTTAACATGACCACCTTCTTGTTATAGTAAGCAATTTAAAACATGGCCACCCTTCTTGTTATAGGGTAACCGCATTTAAAATTCCTGACTGACCACCTTCTTGTTATAGGGTAACCAAATTAAACAATAGCCACCTTCTTGTTATAGGGTAACCCATTTAATAAACATGACCCCCTTCTTGTTATGGGGTTAACCAATTTAAACATGGCCCACCCTTCTTGTTTCTAGGGTAACCAATTTAAAACATGGCCACCTTCTTGTTATAGGTAACCAATTTAAACATGGCCACACCTTCTTCTTATGTAGGGTAACCCATTTAAAAACATGGCCACCTTCTTGTTATAAGGGTAACCCATTTAAACATGACCACCTTCTTGTTAAGGGTAACCCATTTAAACATGACCACCTTCTTGTTATAAGGGTACCCATTAAAACATGGCCACCTTCTTGTTATAGGGTAACCCATTTAAACATGACCCACCTTCTTGTTATAGGGTCACAATTTAACATGGCCACCTTCTTGTTTAAAGGGTAACCAATTTAAAAAAACATGGCCACCTTTTGTTATAGGGTAACCACTGTATAACATGACACCACCTTCTTGTTATAGGGTAACCATTTTAAACATGGCCAACCCACCTTCTTGTTATAGGGTAACATTTACAACATGATAGCACCTTCTTGTTATAAGGTAAACCCATTAACATGACCACCTTCTTGTTATAGGGTAACCCATTTAAACATGGCCACCTTCTTGTTATGGGTAACCCATTAAACATGGCCACCTCTTGTATAGGGTAACCCATTAAAACAGCCACCTTCTTGTTATAAAAGGGTAACCCATTTAAACATGACCCACCTTCTTGTTATATGGGTAACCCAATTTACAACATGGCCACCTTCTTGTTTTGGGTAACCAATTTAAACATGGCCACCTTCTTGTTATAGGGTAACCCATTTAACATGGCCACCTTCTTGTTATAGGGTAACCAATTGAAACATGGCCACCTTCTTGTTATAGGGTAGCCAATTTAAACATGGCCACCTTCTTGTTATAGGGTAACCCATTAAAACATGGCCACCTTCTTGTTATAGGGTAACCCATTTAAACATGACCACCTTCTTGTTATAGGGTAGCCAATTTAAACATAGCCACCTTCTTGTTATAGGTAACCCATTAAAACATGGCCACCTTCTTGTTATAGGGTAAACCCATTTAAACATGACCACCTTCTTGTTATAGGGTAACCATTTAAACATGGCCACCTTCTTGTTATGGGGTAACCCATTTAAACATGGCCATCTTCTTGTTATAGGGTAACCCTTTTAAACATGACCATCTTCTTGTTATAGGGTAACCCATTTAAAACATGGCCACCTTCTTGTTATGGGGTAACCCATTTAAACATGACCACCTATTACTATGGTCCCCTTGGAGCGCTGACAGATATCCCAAGGGGTTGTGCCAAACATTTTTTTGTTATAGGGTAAGCAATTTAAACATGGCCACCTTCTTGTTATAGGGTAACCCATTTAAACCTGACCACCTTCTGTTATAGGGTAACCATTTAAACATAGCCACCTTCTTGTTATAGGGTAACCCATTTAAACTATGAACCCCCCTTCTTGTTAAGGGTAACCCATTTAAAAACATGGCCACCTCTTGTTCTAGGGTAACCAATTTAACCATGGCCACCTTCTTGTTATAGGGTAACCCATTTAAACATGGCCACCTTCTTCTTTTGGGGTACCCCATTTAAACATGACCACCTCTTTTTATAGGGTAACCCATTAACATGGCCACCTTCTTTTTATGGGATTACCCATTTAAAATTAACATCCACCTTCTTGTTATGGGTACCATTTAAACATCCACCTCTGTTATAGGGTAACCCATTTAAACATACCACCTTCTTGTATAGGGTGTAACCCTTTAAAACATGACCACCCTTCTTGTTAGGGTAACCCATTAAAACATGCCACCCCCTTCTTGTTATAGGGTAACCCATTTAAAAATGACCCACCTTCTTTTTATAGGGATACCATTAACATGGCCACCTTTTGTTTAGGTACCAATTTAAAACCATGGCCACCTTCTTGTTATAGGGTAACCAATTTAAACATGACCACCTTCTTGTTATAGGGTAACCAATTTAAACATGGCCACCTTCTTGTTATAGGGTAACATATTAAAACATAGCCACCTTCTTGTTATAGGGTAACCCATTTAAACATGGCCACCTTCTTGTTATAGGGTAACCCATTTAAACAATGATGGCCACCTTCTTGTTATGGGGTAACCCATTAAACATGGCCAACCTTCTTGTTATAGGGTAACCCATTAAAACAATGGCCACCTTCTTGTTATAGGGTAACCCATTTAAACATGACCACCTTCTTGTTATAGGGTAACCAATTTAAACATGGCCACCTTCTTGTTTTAGGGTAACCATTTAAACATGGCCACCTTCTTGTTATAGGGTAACCCATTTAAACATGGCCACCTTCTTGTTATAGGGTAACCAATTGAAACATGGCCACCTTCTTGTTATAGGGTAGCCAATTAAACATGGCCACACTTCTTTGTTTAAGGGTAACCCATTAAAACATGGCCACCTTCTTGTTATAGGGTAACCCATTTAAACATGACCACCTTCTTGTTATAGGGTAACCAATTTAAACATGGCCACCTTCTTGTTATGGGGTAACCCATTTAAACATGGCCATCTTCTTGTTATAGGGTAACCCTTTTAAACATGACCATCTTCTTGTTTATTAGGGTAAACCCCTTTACAACATGACCACTTCTTGTTTATAGGTAACCAATTTAACAATGGCCCACCTTCTTGTTATGGGGTACCCATTTTAAACATGGCCATCTTCTTGTTATAGGGTAACCCTTTTAAACATGACCCATCTTCTTGTTATAGGGTAACCATTTAAACACATGGCCACCTTCTTGTATAGGGTACCAATTGAAACATGGCCACCATGTGCATTTGTTATAGGGTAGCCAATTTAAACATGGCCACCTTCTTGTTATAGGGTAACCAATTTAAACATGGCCACCTTCTTGTTATGGGGTAACCCATTTAAACATGGCCACCTTCTTGTTATGGGGTAACCCATTTAAAACATGACCACCTATTACTATGGTCCCCTTGGAGCGCTGACAATATCCCAAGGGGTTGTGCCAAACATTTTTTTTCACAGGTTAAAACAAAACTCCCCGGCAAGTGTTTATTCCTTTCCCAAGTATTATGTAATTATTTTGAAATGTCCCCTGGTTATATAGATGCACTGTACTGGCCATGAACTGGTCCTTTTTTTGGGACCCTCTCCAAGCTCAGACATTGTTTTATTTAAAGTCGGGGGAGGTTAATGGTGAATCGGGCTTAGGGCAGCTGAGAAAAAGCCAGGTATTATGTGTACGCTTGGTTCAGTTACAGTAGCCCTCTAAATGGATATTCTGAAGATTAAACAATCATTGTCTTCAAGCTTTCGTTCCGCCAGCCCGAACGTTAACTGGTTTAATATGTTAAAGCCGCAGAGTAACGAGTTCCATATTGTGTTGTGTGTGGATTTAAAGCCGGGGAGTCCTGGAACGTAACCATTGAACACCAGCCTGGTGGACATCCTCCTCACTTTGCTTCTCCCTTTAACTCGGTTACTCAGATTAAGAGGAGAAATCGAGCCGTGTGCCTGCCAAAGGGACTGGTCGACCGTTCGATCAGAACAAAATCTCGAACAAATTGGAATCATCTGGATGGATTCTATGGCAGAGAACTGAACAACTCTGACTCTATTTTTCCTCTCTCCCACAGATCTGCAAAACCACAACGAGGGCCACGGGTGGGTGGCCAGCGGCAAAGCGGTGCGAACGACTAACAATACGTAGCCTCTTTGTTTGAGAGTTAAGCTGTGTTATTTAGACTGTATTCAGGTAGGAACATATGAGCTCATGCAAAGTCTCTGTAAGACGTTTTCAACTCTTCATTAAACAGCTGATAGTCTCCCCCACCCTGACACTTTCGTCCTACGCTTCTCTCTGGCAAGGAACCGATCTCAGGCTTGATGTGCAAGGTATATCTGCTGATTAGTCTGATGTCTGGCCAGATGTGTCTCAATTCACAGCCCTTCCCCATTCATTCTAAGCAGGAATGTATTGCGAACACCCATAACTTAAAGGAGAACTATAGGGCATAACGTTTTTTTTCTGTAACAGTTAAAATGAAAAGTACCTGTACGCAGGGATGTAGGATTGGTACTTCTTAACTCCCAGTAATATTTTTTATATGAGGATCATCAGCACGAAGAGTACTGGTTCTGCCAGGCCCCCTGAGTGCTTCAAGCACTAATCTTTAGTAAAGGAAGGTCCAGGACACTAACCTGGCAGATGAAAACTTTATGTGTAGTAGCTTCCTCAATCAAACATATTGGTAGGTAGGAACGCCAGGTGCTTTACAATTTTCAAAAAGTTCATATTTACAAGTGTAGTTGTTCTTTAAGAGTAACATCCAGCATCAAATTTTTTTTTTTTAGATTTGGAAGGATCACCCCCCAAAATCCCAGGTGCTTTATCTTCTCACCTTAACCTGATTTTTCCAAAAAGAGGAATTACAACTAACACAACCGCGATAACCTCGCCAGTCTGACTTGCCATTTCTCAACCTCAGAAGCAGAGCACCCAGTAACAAGCTTCAACAGGAGCTCATCATGGGAGTGTCTCATATAAACTACCTGTTACAGGTCCCGCCCACTTATCCATCATTCTATGTGAATGTCACATGGTATAACTGGATCAGTGAAGGTAAAACCCACCCCTAGATATAAGGAACGTCCATATAAACTACCTCGTTACAGGTCTCTCAACCCACCCACTTACCCATCATTCTATGTGAATGTGTCACATGGTATAACTGGATCATGATGGTAAACATCCCTAGAAAAGGAACGTCCCATATAACTAACCTGTTACAGGTCCCCCACCACCCACTTACCCATCATTCTATGTGAATGTCACATGGTATAACTGGATCAGTGAAGGTAAAACACACCCCTAGATATAAGGAACGTCCCATATAAACTACCTGTTACAGGTCCCACCCACTTACCCATCATTCTATGTGAATGTCACATGGATAACGGTCAGTGATGTTAAAAACACCCTAGAATAAGGAACGTCCCATATAACTACCTGTTTACAGGTCCCACCCCCTTACCCATCATTCTATGTGAATGTCACATGGTAAACTGGATCAGTGAGGTAAAACACCCCTAGATATAAGGAACGTCCCATATAAACTACCTGTTTACAGGTCCCAACCCACTTACCCCATCATTCTATGTGAATGTGTACATGGTAACTGATCAGTGATGGTAAAACACCCCTAGATATAAGGATGTCCCATATAAACTACCTGTTACAGGTCTCACAATTACACCCACTCACCCATCATTCTATGTGAATGTCACATGTATAACTGGATCAGTGATGGTAAAACACCCCTAGATATAAGGAACGTCCCATATAAACTACCTGTTACGGTCCCACCCACTTACCTCATTCTATGTGAATGTGTCACATGGTATAACTGGATCAGTGAAGGTAAAACACCCCTAGATTAAGGAACGTCCCATATAAACTACCTGTTACAGGTCCCACCCCACTTACCCATCATTCTATGTGAATGTCACTGTAAACTGGGTCAGTGATGGTAAACAACACCCCTAGATATAAGGAACGTCCATATAAACTCCTGTTACAGGTTCCCCCCCACTTACCCATCATTCTATGTGAGGTGTCACATGGTATAACTCGGATCAGTGATGGTAAAAACACCCCTAGATATAAGGAACGTCCATAAACCACCTGTTACAGGTCCCACCCACCATTCCCATCCCATTCTATGTGATGTCACATGGTATAACTGGATCAGTGATGGTAAAACACCCCTAGATTAAGGAACGTCCCATATAAACTACCTGTTACAGGTGTCACCACACTTACCCATCATTCTATGTGAATGTCACATGGTATAACTGGATCAGTGATGGTAAACAACACCCCTAGATATAGGAACGTCCCATATAAACTACCTGTTACAGTTTCCACCACCCACTTACCCATCATTCTATGTGAATGTCACATGGTATAACTGGATCAGTGATGGTAAAACACCCCTAGATATAAGAACGTCCCATATAAACTACCTGTTACAGGTGTCAACCCACTTACCCATCATTCTATGTGAATGTCACATGGTTATAACTGGATCAGTGAAGGTAAACACCCCTAGATATAAGGAACGTCCCATATAAACTACCTGTTACAGGTCCCACCCACTTACCCATCATTCTATTGAATGTCACATGGTATAACTGGATCAGTGATGTAAAACACCCCAGATTAAGGAACGTCCCATATAAACTACCTGTTACAGGTCCCACCCCCTTACCCACATTCTATGTGAAGTGTCACATGGTATAACTGGATCAGTGAAGGTAAAACCCCCTAGATTAAGGAACGTCCCATATAACTACCTTTACAGGTCTCACACACCCACTTACCCATCATTCTATGTGAATGTGTCACATGGTATAAACTGGAATCAGTGATGGTAAACACACCCTAGATATAAGGAACGTCCCATATAAAACTACCTGTTACAGTCCCACCCCCACTTACCCATCATTCTATGGAATGTCACATGGTATAACTGGATCAGTGATGGGAAAACACCCCTAGATATAAGAAGAACGTCCCATATAAACTACCTGTTACAGGTCCCACCCACTTACCCATCATTCTAGTGATGTGCACATGGTATAACTGGATCAGTGATGGTAAAACACCCCTAGATATAAGGAACGTCCCATATAACTACCTGTTACAGGTCTCCCACCACACTTACCCATCATTCTATTGAATGTACATGGTATAACTGGATCAGTGATGGTAAAACAAAACACCCCTAGATATAAGGAACTGTCCCATATAAACTACTACCTTTTTACAGGTGTCACCCACTTACCCATCATTCTATGTGAATGTCACATGGTATAACTGGATCAGTGATGTAAAACATCCCTAGATATAAGGAACTCCCATATAACATACCTGTTACAGGTCCCCACACCCACTTACCCATCATTCTATGTGAATGTCACATGGTATAAAACTGGATCAGTGATGGTAAAAACACCCCCTAGATTAAGAACGTCCCATATAAAACTACCTGTTACAGGTCCCACCCACTTACCCATCATTCTATGTGAATGTCACATGTATAACTGGATCAGTGATGTAAAACACCCCCTAGATATAAGGAACGTCCCATATAAACTACCTGTTACAGGTGCACCCACTTACCCCCCTCATTCTATGTGAATGTCACATGGTATAACTGGATCAGTGATGGTAAAACACCCCTAGATATAAGAACGTCCATAAAACTACCTGTTACAGGTCCCACCCACTTACCCATCATTCTATGTGAATGTCACATGGTATAACTGGATCGTGAAGGTAAAACACCCCTAGATATAAGAAGGAACGTCCCATATAAACTACCTGTTACAGGTTCCCACCCCTTACCCATCATTCTATGTGAATGTCCATGGTATAACTGGATCAGTGAAGGTAAAACACCCCTAGATATAAGGACGTCCCATATAAACTACCTGTTACAGTCCCACCCACTTACCCATCATTCTATGTGAATGTGTCACATGGTATAACTGGATCAGTGATGGTAAAACATCCCCTAGATATAAGGAACGTCCCATATAAACTACCTGTTACAGGTCCCACCCACTTACCCATCATTCTATTTGAATGTCACATGGTATAACTGGATCAGTGATGGTAAAACACCCCTAGATATAAGGAACGTCCCATATAACATACCTGTTACAGGTCCCACCCACTTACCCATCATTCTATGTGAATGTCACATGGTATACACTGGCAGTGATGGTAAAACACCCCTAGATATACGGAACGTCCCATATAAACACCTGTTACAGGTCCCCCCACTTACCCATCATTCTATGTGAATGTCACATGGTATAACTGGATCAGTGATGGTAAACACACCCCCTAGATATAAGAACGTCCATATAAACTACCTGTTACAGGTCCCACCCACTACCCATCATTCTATGTGAATGTCACATGGTATAACTGGATCAGTGATGGTAAAAACCCTAGATATAAGAACGTCCATATAACTACCTGTTCAGGTCCCACCCACTTACCCATCATTCTATGTGAATGTGTCACATGGTTAACTGGATCAGTGATGTAACACTCCCTAGATATAAGACGTCCCATATAAACTACCTGTTACAGGTCCCACCCACTTACCCATCATTCTATGTGAATGTCACATGGTATAACTGGATCGTGAGGTAAAACACCCCTAGATATAAGGAACGTCCATATAAACTACCTGTTACAGGTCCCTCACCCACTACTACCATCATTCTATGGATGTGTCACAGGTATAACTGATCAGTGGATGGTAAAAACACCACCTAGATTAATGGAACGTCCATATAACTACCTGTTACAGGTCCCACCCACTTACCCCAAATTCCTATGTGAATGTCACATGGTATAACTGATCAGTGAGGTAAAACACCCCTAGATATAAGGAACGTCCCATATAAACTACCTGTTTAGAGGTCCACCCACTTAACCATCATTCTATGTGAATGTGTCTCACATGGTATAACTGGATCAGTGATGGTAACAACACCCCTAGATATAAGGAACGTCCCATATAAACTACCTGTTACAGGTTCCCACCCACTTACCCATCATCTATGTGAATGTCACTGGTA